>JANHGB010049463.1:9370-23335 GCA_026283785.1 Coracopsis vasa
TGCATTTTGCCATGCATATGTCTTAATAGGCAACACTGGTTCTGTCTTGTATAGTTTTCTTTTAAGGGATATATGCCTCCTTGAGCAGTTTGGGTGAAGTTCAAGTGTCAAGTGAAACAAGCACAAAGCCAGCAGAAAATGTGTGAGAGGCTGTGTATACCAGTATGTATTTACGGCTGGAACTCCACAGTGGCCCTAGGCTGCACAGGATGGATTGGGGTGTCCCGCTGTTGCAGGAAGGTTAGTCCTCAAGTGGAGAAAGCAATGCATGCCAGGAGCTGGGCTTTTTAAGCAGGCAGCAAAGTATAGTGTAGATTGTGAGCAAAGCAAAGGTGTTTGACATCAAGAATAAAATAAAATATTGATTCCCTGCAGATCTCAGGGAAAGGTCTATGTCCTAGGACAGCCCAGAAATACCTACTTATCCCAGATGTAATAAAGTACAACTTGAAAACAAAGAAGGGATAAAGCAAGTGATTTTCTTTTATTCATGTACTAAAAATTAGCCCTTGATCTTGGGCAAGGGCATTATGGCCAAAGCAAATTCCTCTTGATGACATTAAAGAAATTACCCATTTGTTCTAATGGTAGAGGTTGCATTGCTTCCCTTTGACACCACACAGAGGTGTTCCTTTCATCAGTCCTGCTTGAGTGCATTTAGGAGAACACCTGCCCCGACCTGGCGAAGTTTCTATCAGTGCTAGTTACCAGTTTCTCTAGGTCAGGGCAGGTTATCTTCCTGCTCCCCAGAATGGAGCCTTATTCTTTCTTTGCCTCTTTAATGCCACTACCCAAGTGTAGTTGGAAGGACCTGTTCACAGAGGCTATAGTTAAATATTAAGGACTTACATGAGGAGATCTATTGGTATTTTGCTTTGAGCTCTGAGCAGTTTAAAAGTATTTGCTATGGGGAGAGAGATATGCACAGCAAAGGTGTCTAACTGCATGGTATATTCGATGATACTTTTGCCCTTTGAATGGCAATTGCGTTGATTTGTCAATTAAAAAAAACCCAAACCCAAAATGAACTTCAGAAATAGATACCCTTCCACACAAACCACATAGTGATGCCATGACTATTTAAAGGAGGAGACGATTGAGAGGACTATATGAGAATGTCCATGTCTCGCCTCAGATACATGCATCACCCTTTTGATTGGTGTTTGTATTGAAGGTAATGAAGCTTTGTCACAAGGACCACCTCATTTGCTCAAATCAAAACGCTGTCCCTCCCATGTACTGCAGTAGCATTCTGGCACTCTCCATGGCCCTGGGGACAGCGATGCCAACTTGGTCAGGCCATACCCAGGGCTGCATATTCCCACCCTCCGACTGTTTTTCCCTTTGTGCCTGCACAGCTCTTCATGGAACTTTGGACTAAATTGCATATGGGAGCTGAATTTTGCTTCCAGGTTGGTTTTCAGCTGACTCAGTTTGCTGTTCAACCATGCAGATAGTTGTGCTGGTGCAGTACGGGAGCTGTGTGCTGGTGGGAAAGAGCAGCTGCTGCAGAGAGTGTGTCCGAGGCCTGAGAAGCTGCAATCAGCAAGAGGGAAAATGGGTAATTTAATGAAGGCCAAATCTTTATTATCCTTCTGGTGCTTGTGAAATCTGAAAACTGTTTGTCAATGTCAGGGCATGTCACTGTCTCTCTAATTGGTAGGATTAGCATCAGGTTTTGGTTGCCATCTTCTGTTTGTTACTCTCTTTAGTCTTTGCATTTATTATTTGCATCACTCACGGATGAAAATGAAAGAAACTGCATTCATAGTGTAATGTAACTGTCCAGAGGTTTAGATTACTTTTGCTGCATTGCTCCTTGTCTGAAAAGGTGGCTGGCTCTGGCTTCTACTTTCCAGAAGTAGTGCAAGAATTGTATAGTCCTTCCTTAAAAGAAGTGCCAGGGTTATGGAGTGCATCTTGGCTACCAAACACAAGCTTCCGGGCATGGGAAATAAGGAAAGTGAGCTTGTTTTTGCAGGGGATGTTGGGGTGTGGGAGGTAGCAGGAACAAAGAGTATTTCTTACATCAAGAAGTTGTTGTAGGAGTGGTGTCACTGGTTGGGTTTTAAGTTTCTTGTCCGTACGTGTCAACAAATTGAGGTGACAGGACCAAAAAAATAAACCTTCCAAAATCAGTGCCTTGCAACACTTAGTGGATGAAGTGTACCACAAGCTCTAAACTGGAAAGCAAGTGCCTTGAAAACTGAATGGCAAGATGACTATTGCATAGAATAAAGAAGGTTTGGGGTTGAAGAAGTTAGCTGCTTTTGAGATGAGATATTTGGGAAAAAGGTGTTATCCCAGAAGAGAACTTTTCCTAGAATGTTGTCCTGTTACCTCTGGAGGAGAATTTCCTGGGGAAGCCGGTTTATCTGGGGGGAAAGCTCTTAACTCCGGACAATGCACAGTATTACTTGCCTTAGCCAGCATGTTTAAGTTTCTGTCTGCTGTAATTTCACATCCTGTTCTCCAGGGAATATGAGCAGCTGAGGTCTTTATTGTGTAATCTGAATTGGTTTGTAATGGCAATAGTTAACTACTTCAGAGAAAGAAGACCCAGATAATGAGCAGAGAACACTGAGGAAATGGGTGATCTGCTTTGTCATGAACACTTCCTATGAAAATGGTTTTTTCTGACTCTCCTTTAAAAAAACCCAAACAACCTAAACCAAAGAAGTGCCTTTTTCTTCCTCCTGTACTTACCATAGCACTTGTGAAAAACCAGAGAGGAGATCTTATATTTCAACCAAATCAATATTTCTGGTCAGTGAAATGCTTATTTTAACAGAATGAGATGAGTAGTTAGCCTCTGCTGCTGGTGTGGAACGTTTTTGTGAATATATATATATATCTTTATATACACATATGGATACTTTTATTGTGATGAGAAGGTGCATCCTCTAGGAAGTCTTTAGCTTTTCTTATTTGCCTTCTTCATTCCTAACAGAGAAAACTAAATGAATTAAATTGAGTGAGATTTTACAGTGCTGCCGGTATATCTGCTCTGGAAATGCCTGCCGTGTAACTAGTTTTCTCTGTTAAAGAATGCTATTAATCACAGCCGAAAACTCATGTCGAAAGAAGAGTTCTAGTTATTACTCAGATTTGAGTTCAACCCAAATCAATAATTATCAAGCATTCCTACAAATTAGACGAATGAGTAGTCAGTAAAATGACTTGGCAACCTTGATTCAAGGCTAATAATTCAATAATCCAGCTAATAATTGAAGAGGAGGGGAGGAAAAAATAGAGATGGGACAAGAAATTCTGTTCCTGTTATATTTTGGGAGATATTTAGGCTGCTGAGTGTAGGGGTGTTGACTTCTTACAGCATATGGTCCCCTTTGCTTGGGATGGTAATGTGTCAACAGGACGCTGGGAGAACTGGCTTGCCTGCGGTTCCTTCTGTACATGCTCGCTGGGTATGGCTGCCAGTCAGGCAGCATTTGTAAATGTTAAATGAGCTTGGATAGAGAAAGTGGTCACTTGGGGAAAGCAGTTGACTGAAACTTGCACTCAACTTTGAGAGAAAGCATACCCAAAAGGTTAAGGTTTTTTTAAAGATCACAGCTGAATGCTCTGTATCATTCTGCTTCTGAATCTTGGAAACATAACATTTGGATTCTGCATGGGTATGAATATCTCTACAGTACTGTCTGTTCAGTAAGAACAAGTACTACAAAAGACATTCCTAACATTTATGAAAGAGGATTTATGCGTTTGGGAGATAGTGACATTTTTACTGTAAAAGAGTCGTGTCTAATAGCCAGCAGCTAATTCTGTAGCTGACTGTTGTGGTGCTTATTCACCATAGTGATTTTTAGTATTTCCTAGTACGTTCCTTTTCAACTGCACCTTCTTTTCTTAGCACGGGATATGCTTGTGCCTGTTCATAATGGCAATTCATGTCCTGGTTAACGTTTATTGGGACTGGACAGTTGGATATGTTTACCAAAAGGGTATGGTGACCCACAGGGTATATTATCATTCTGTTAATATTTGCATATCTCTTTAGCCAAACTTGCATTGTGCTGCTTTTAAAGCTCTTTTGGAAGTAAGCTGAAGTATGTGGAGTCACAAGCGTAGAATCACAGAGTGGTTTAGGTTGAAAAAGACCTTAAATTCATCTAGTTCCAGCCCCCATGCCATAGGCAGGGACACCTCACACTGAACCGTGTCTCCAAAGGCTCTGTCCAGCCTGGCCTTGAACAGTGCCAGGGACAGGGCATTTACAGCTTCCTTGGGCAGCCTGTTCCAGTGCCTCACCACCCTCACAGTAAAGAACTTCTTCCTTACATCTAACTGTGATCAAGTTTAAACCCATAACCCCTTGTCCTGTCACTACAGTCCCTGATGAAGAGTCCCTCTCCAGTGTTCTTGTAGCCGCCTTCAGGTACTGGAAGCTGATCTGAGGTCTCCACGCAGCTTCTCTTCTGCAGGCTGAACAGCTCTGACTTTCTCAGCCTGTCTTCATACAGGAGGTGCTCCAGCCCCTGATCATCCTCGTGGCCTCCTCTGGACTTGCTGTAACAAGCAATAAGCTAAATTCATAAGCTAATTTATAAGCTAAAAATGTAATAACTACATCATGAGACTCATAGCTCAGTCTCTTCCGTGAAATAATACCTATTATCTCTAAGTGGGGTGTTTTCTGTGTGTGTATGCAAATGATCCCCTAACAGTACTGTGTGGTGTGAGGCAGTAAGCTCCATTCTTCTCCCTTGCAGGCCTGTCCAAACCACTGGGAGGTTTTGAGCCAGCAAAACACAACTAAAGTGATGCTTCCTTTACAAAGGACAAAACCACAGGAGGCTATTTCATCCATTGCTTTCCATGTGAGCTGCCTATTGTGTCAATCTTAAGTATTATTGAAACAACTATATTTGTGCAGGATAGATGAGGATCTGTGTAGGTGTTTTATTTTGACCTGTTTAGTGGAAAAGGCAAAAATCAACAGATTTTGGTGATTTTGTTCTCAAAACCAGCAGAAGAGTGACCTTTAAAAGTGGCGCTGCATATAAGTTTTCCCAGCACTGTGCGAGCAGTATGTTCTGTTGGAAGGAATGACTCTGAAAGAAACCCCTGTTTCTGACAGTTCTTAATCTTCTAATGGATTCTTAATCCACAGTGGAATCCAATAAAAATTAGTTTAATGTCTGATTGCTTGACAGACTGCAGCAACTTGGGTCTAACATATGCTAATTGTCATCTTTGTATCATGCAAGTTCAAAACTGTTTATTTCCATTTCCTCCTACTTCAGGATTTTTTGGTTTTCTTCTTTCTTTTTTCGCTGATGTTCAAGTCTCTTTGGTAAACTGTAGGTGGCATAAGTAATGCTTTCTCGTCGCTAGTGTAATTATCATTGCTGGAGGTGGGGTAGGGAATAAAGAGGAACAAAACCATGTTAAATTCTTCCTTTTTCTAAAAACTGCATCAACCAGAACCTCAGGTTTTGAGTCCAGTTCTGAAAAGGAAGAAAAGATGAGGCACCAAAACCAAACTTCCAGACCTCTTCAGCTCTTTCTAGAGAAATGCAGACATACGACTAAAGGAAGAGTTAAGCTGTGTTTACTTTGCACACTGTCATCAACAGATCACATTGTGACTGGTGTCTGTCTCAGAGGAGATGGTGAGTTGCCCTGGCCTGCTGCTGCTGGTGGGAAAGCTTGTTTCCTGAGCAGAAACACAGTCAAAAGCAGTGAATCATTCCCCCATAATGAAATGTGCTGCTCCGGGAGGCAAAGGAAGAAGAATGTGTGTATGGAGTGATACTGAGAAAACAGGATAGATCAAGTAGGCCTTTCAGCATTGGGAAAACATGCATTGTTCCTCATTTTGAAAGATGAAAACATTATTTATGGGCTATTTCAATCTGTTTCTGTGGGATACTCTTCAAGGAAGTAAGCCATCATTAGCATATCTCAATGACCAAAGCCATAGTTTGTCTTCATCAAGTGACAGTGACTGATCTGTACTTGAGAAGGAGGTTAGCTTGTTGCTTTTTCACTCCTCTTTGTTCCACTGCTTCTGTTTATGTAATTCATTCTTGATTTATTACATAACTTCTTCTCTGGCACCTATGTATGTGTAACAAGAGCTTAAACTCCTAGAGGGATCTTTCAGTTATCTGGATCTCCCTTGCTTGTGGGAATTGGCTCATGTCTTGACATAGTTTGGGTACTCACAAAGAGAAGGCTTGGCATGCCTCTCTCATGAGCTGACTTTTAAAATCTATCTTTTGGAATTTGAGAATGGTTATCATTGCTGGCTAGGCAAATTTGCCTCAGACTACTCTGCCATATAAAATGTATTGAATATAGTTTGGGATCCTGACATGCTATGTGCTACTGTCGAGTCTTCCCCATTATTTGAAATCTTTTTATTTTACTTCCCTCACAGGTACTTGTTGTTTTTCTATAGCACCATGAGCAAAACACATAAAAACACACTTGGAAGTAACTTCTATGTTGAAATGCTGTTTGCTTTGAAAGCAGAAACAGGGATCAAGGAAAGAGTTTCCTTTTCTCAACGTTTTCAGGGGTGCAAGTGCCATTTATACAGAAGTTGCCAGAGCTAAAAACAACCGGAGGTTTTGTGAAGTAAAAGACAAGATTTTTGTTCATTTGTGATAGTGTTGATTCAGATGAAGATCAGTAATTACCAAAAGGAAAGCCATTCACATGCTTCTTACCTCTGCCTGAGCTTTTATGGAGCACAAAGCAAACTACCCTTCTAGATAGTGTGGTTCACGGATAAAGAACACTGAGCTGATTTATAGGAAGTCAGTTTCTACTTTAATATGATTAAATAAAATCACTTTTAAAAGCAATGCAACATTGTTTAGTGAAATGATTGTATACTTACACATACACAAACATTAAAGGAGTTTGCCCATATCTGCTGGCTCTGTCCAGAGGTAAAGAGCTTGTCAGTGCCTTACAACATCTGTGTGGAAGTGAGTGCTGACACTTTGTGCAAAGTATTGAGGTTTTTTCTTTAAAGGTTATAAAACGTTGACACTCCTGGCAGTAGGGTGTACCCATGTCCCTGTTAAAACGCAGGGGAGAGAGGACCTTGTGGCAGGAGGTTCCTGCAGGAGCTGATGGATGACCGGTGTGTGCCACTGCCACCAGTTCAGGTTGTGGCAGATCTGCAGATGCTGCCATTGACTTGTGCTAGCTCTTTTTGTTCGGGATCACAGTGGGAGCCAGGCCTTATGTAATGTTCATTGTCGCATTCTCCATTCCAGCACTGTCGTGTCAGCAGAGGGGAAGGATTAGCTCTCCCTTCTCTTTCTTAATGGGTTGGTCTTAGGGTGGTTGGTTGTTTTTTTCTGTTATTCTGCTTTCTCCCACCCCTTCTTGCAGCAGCTTTTGTTAATTTTGTTCTCAGGGAACAACCAGTTTCAGGCTGTTTTTAGTAGTGCGTTGCCTTTTAGGAAGGCGATTGTTAACCTAGAGAGAATGAAAGAGCAAGTCCTGCAACTCTCCAGGACTGATACACTGCAGCGTGTTTTAAAGCAGTCTGTTATTTTTATTCTTGATTCCTGCTCCCCACAGATTACAGTGGCCTCCTTAATACTTGCCTCAAACGTGGGCGAAGACTAAATGCATTGTGCCTATGTTTGTGTGGGGTGGGGGGAAGCATCCCTTCTTGCTCAGAAGGCTGGTTCAGGGCAAGCAGATGCTCTCCAGTTTATGATTTTACAGGCTGTTGCTTTGTCTTTTCTTCAGTTTAATATTCCTGTAAGTAAACATATCACTTATAGAGGGGATCAATGCCACTTAGTTTAGTGGTGATTTGAGAGGAGGAAATGAAGGAGGAGAATTGTTTTCTTCCTTCCCAGCTAGCAGTGTGTGGCCACCAGTTACCTGTGAGTCACAGCTGAAAAACCGTATTGCTCGAGTCCTAACAGTCTCAGACTGCGAAGGAAGAAGGGATTTAAATCACGAAGTAATCAATTAAGGATTGCTTTAAAGGCAATTTGTGGGAGTTATAGCTGGGGAAAGAAGTTCCTGTGGGTTTTTCAGTAAGCACTCAAGTTCACTTTGTTAAAAACATGTAGGAGATCTGCAAGTTTAGCGTTGGTCAGTAACACTGTTGGCTCTTTTTTGAGAAAATATCCTTTTGAGTGATTCCCCCCACTGTTTTTTACATGATAATGTAAAATAGAGATGTTAATGTTACATAATATGAAATAGAGAAGTTCTAATGTTTGTTAGGCTCAAACTGCCCAAACCCACCAATCTCAGGTTTATTTCTTACTGCATTTTTGAATGGAACAGAAAAGTATTACTGGTTATGTTGCAATAATGTTGCAAGTTATTACTTGCAAACAGTTACAAGATTTTTTTATCATACAGAGAAGCTTACGGTCATGACTTTTTCAGTGATGCGTCTCTATGCTTTATAGTAATTTTCCGTTAGTTACTGAGGGCTACCTGTAAGCTATCAAAACTGTGCTAGCAGCAATCTAGCAAAAAGATGAGATTTCTCCAGATGAGCCAGCTGTTACTTTTGTACGCATCCAGTTTGAGGTGTTTGTGTGTGAGCTGAGTGTATAAAAGGATTCTTATGGCCCCAACCAACCCACCATTTTGCTGCCAAAGAAAAAAGATAAAGGAAATTATTATTACCATGGAACATGACTTTATATAGCAGGAACTGAAGAGTGTTATGCAGCACTGACTTCGAAATACCTGGTTTTATTAAACTGTCTGTGCAAATCCTCTTGTGATTTGCCAGCGTGCTCAATCCTGTTCCTATGGCCAGGCACCATAATGACTGAAGTGAGGTCTTGGTTACAAAACAGGCTTTAAGGGACAAATCTTGATGAGTCCCAGATATTGGGCTTGGCTGGAGGTTGGAGAGGTGATGGAATCCTCTTTACTATTCAGCACTGTAGTAGCATTAGTGTTAAACCTGGAGGCTTCCTGAAGGCCCAAGGGAATCCTGCTCCTCCTTGGCCAGGTGGGGAAGGACTCTAATCTGCCATGCCCTGCATCCTTCCTTGTCTAGATTTGTAGTAGTTAATTAAATAATAGTTTAGTTTGCAGTGTTGATGAGTACTCTGATGCAAGTAACAATGTTGTACAGAAATGTACAGAAATCACTAGATTCCATGATGTTTGTCAGCTTTTTTACTTAATAGCCTAGTTTATGGCATGTGTGACCCTGCAGTAGAAAACTGTCACTCTCTCTACTTCGTATGTAAGGAAAAATGGTGACTATTTTTTTCAAGCCTTTGCAGAGTGAAAGAAAAACCCAAGGACAACAGAAATGTGCCCAAATGTGCAAGCTCTTGAAGTTTCTTCATCCAGAGCTGGGCCTTCTTCCTGTGCCTGCTGAGGAGGCAGCAGCCATCATCACATGGCATTTACTTACTATCTGAAATGTTCTACCTTAAAAAAGCAAAGGCCCCAAAACTTTGGAACTATTTTTATCTTTGTTGAAAGACAGGACATAATACATGAGAGAGGCTGTCTTGGATGTTAATTTGATGTGCAGTTGATTGCAGGGTTTAACTTCCTGGGTAGGATAAACATGACAGCTCTTTTCTCCTTCCTGAGTAAGCAAGAGGAATTTCTCAGTGTTTTCACCCAATACCCCAGCAGCCTCACCGTGTATTGGACTGACTGCTGCACTCTATGGACTTCTGGCTTTCTGTGGTGAGCCGTGGTGTGGCTGGCTTGGTTTGTGTTTCTTGGTGCTGGTAAATCCTCCTTACAGCATAATGCTTGAGGTGCAGCATCCCAGTTTGCATCAGGGCAGAGGGTTTGTGGGTTGGTTTAATGTTGGGACAGCCAAAAAGTCCAGACAAACAGTAACTTTGATTAGTGAAGGTAATCTGTTTATCTCTCACAAAGTGCCCTTCCTACAGTGATTAAATGTTGAGCATGGTGCACCTGTGTGTGCAAAGGCAAGAGACGGGGCACGTTGTAGTAACTCGGCCATAAAACAGTAGCGGCAGCTACAATCTGGCCCTGTTGTGTAATTCCCCTTGGTGGAAGGCTCTGAACTGGGTCAGATCGGTGTGAGAAACGAGGGCAGTCTCGTGGTGTGTAATGTGTACCTGCCTGTCCTGCCGTGTCCCCGCTGTGTGCTCCAGTGCCACCAGGCAGGGTGGGAGCCCTCCTGAGACCCTGGGCTTATGCAATGGAGAGCAGCTGTGGAACTGCCAGAGCTGAGGAGCAGGATGGGAGGGAGGAAGGCAGACAGCAGCATGACAATAGGCACAGAGGAGTTAACCATCTTTGTTTCACCCGGCTTCTGCGAGATTTAATTAAGTCTTTTCCAAAGCTTCTTTTTAACTCTCCTGCATATGGCTGGGGCTGCTGAATGGATGTCAGGAGTTACCTTATAAAGAACATGTACTTACTGCTAAACAAAAATAAAGCGTAGATTAGAGCCCCTTTGTATTCCATTCTGAGATACAGCTGCTCTCCACTGAGTTTGATTTTATTTATAGAAATACAAAGGCTTCTATTCTTTCCTTTAAACAGTTTTCAGAAAGTGTTTTGTGGTGGGGTTTTTCCCCCCCTTTTTCTCGTTCTTTTTTAAGGATCTGCGACAAATGATGAAACATGAGAGATGACACACAGGAAGATGCTGATGGGAGAAACTGTATCATGTGTCTTTCTTTGACCTGGAGTGTTTAGTGGCATTCAGCCCTTCTGCTTTTCCTGTTTGTAGATGAGAATTCATTCCTGCCATTTTGGTAGTGTTTGTGTTTCTTCTTTTTTTGTTTGTTTTGTTCGTTTTTTTGGGGGGGGTTGGTGCTTAGTTTAATGGGGTAGTAAAAAATGGAAATTTTTTAATATGCTTCTGTTGGTACAGTTTCCAGCAGGTTGCATGTGAGGTGCTTTATAGCACAGTATAGACAACATGGGAATAAATAAATCTCTCTGAAATCCCAGGTGACCAGCAAAGACCCACAAAGGTAGCACTACTGCCCATCTCCTGAAATGTAAAGAAACACATGCACCTTTACAGTTACAGGTTTGAGTACAACCTGTAAAGTGTGAAAAGATGTCTGTTTTCCGTAGGGCTGAATATCAGCCGGAAGAGCCCCATGGTTGCTATTGAAAAGTAAAAATAAACCACTGTTTTGAAATACATGTAGACTTCAGTGCAGCATTTGTCAGGAAAAATTTCTGATAATAGACTGAGTTGTGCCTGCAGTCCTTGACTGAAGTCACCAAACATCAGAAGTAAGCGGTGCTGCAGGTCCCTGTATTGCAGCAGGCTGACAGCAGCAGGGCTCAGTACCTGCCTACCAGCAGGCCACAGAAGCTGAATTAATCTCTTTGGCTTGTGTAAACTGGCACAGTTCCACCGAGCTAATTTAGATTTTGGCCTTTTCTACCATCTGCTCGACAAAGCCAACTTATTTTGCGTGGCATGTGTAATAGTGTAGGGACTTCAGTTGTCCGCCCGATGGCAAAGTGCTCCTGGGACCTAATGGTGAAAGGCTTCCCATTCCAATATCAATCTCCACAAAGCCTGTTCTTCCCTTGTGTTTATTTTCTTTCAGACACTCTTCAATGTTATTAAGGAGCTGAGAGAGGCAAAGCAGGAACTGATGAGTTCAGCTGGAATAATTCAGCATGCTTGACAGTTAGATTTTCAGCCCTGCTTACAGGGGTGTTGAGTTGTGTCTTTAACCTTCAAGTTTCTGAGCTCATCTACTTACTGCTGAAACACAGCTGAAAATGGGGTTTTTCTGTGTTTGTAGATATATGTACTGCCTTCTCTGCTTCCAAGTCCTTTTTTATTTTTTCTTTAAGTGGTTGATTAGTTCTCAAGCATTTTATAGTTTATATTGGAAATGTGGTGTAAGTAGGGGGCACTGGAAAATGAGTGATGAGGAAATGTTTCCCTCGTCTTTCTTTAAAGCTTTCTGGGGAATGTGTGGGTAGTAGTTCTTCTGAGGCTTGATTTTTGAACACATCCTTTGCTTTATGTTCCTTGAGATCAAGATGCTTTCTTTATTTTCCCTTCTTGGTTGTGTCTCTTTCTTTGCATCCATCTTATGCAGCTCTTCTCTGATAATTCATTGTGTATGAAAGAGGAGTACCCAGGAGTACCCATCACTGTCCAGAAGTGACAGTGCATGTTGTGAAGAGATAAACTTGTGACTTTGTGATTGCCTTGGCCCTTTCTTTAGGCTTTGTTGTTTTGTACCATGATTTCTGCTGTGATGCACTGGAGTAGTGTAACAGAGGAGTTGCACAGCGACCTCCAGTTCTTGTTCTGTGAGATTCTGTGACTGACTTTTTTTCCTGTGCTTCATGTTTGGATGGTAGTGTTCAGAAGTTGTTCACATCATTCGTTTATTTTACATCTTTGTATAATCAGACATTGATAGTAGGGATCTTTCTGCTGTATACATGTCAAAGATACCAACAAAGAGATGCTTTTTTTAGAGATCAGTCAATATGTCGGTTCTGATACTGATTCTACAGTGCTGCGCTGATATCATTATGATACATTGCTTATGGTATCCATTTTCTACACAGGATTTTGTGTGCAGCCTGATGTAACTGTTATTTAAAAGAGTGATGGCAGATTTGTGCTTTTATATGCAGTAATCCTTCTATGATCTTGAGCCTTGAGGCTCACAGGTTGGGATTCATTGGGCTCATTATTTACCTCTTTTCTTGCAGGGCTGCCTCACGGTAGAACATGAGCAGGTAATGCACAAGGAGCATCACTGGGAATCATGTCAGACGAGTCAATCTCAGGGAGTGATCCGGACCTGGACCCGGACTTGGAGCAGGAGGATATGGAAGAGGAGGAGGAGGAAGATGAGGAGGAGGCGATGGAGGAGGACAATGATGGGGATGACGAGGAGGACTTACTTGATGAGAGTGGTGAGTGGGGTTGTGGATCTCTGCATACATTTGTTATACAAAATTGGTGTTACTAATTTTGGTGAGTGACACATAGGTAGATTGCATAAGGGTTAGAGTTTGTCCAGTGCTTGGTAGGGAGAAGTGCTTATGTGGGTGTTCAGTTTAAATAGGGATTTAATGTAGGTTAAACTTGGACTTCTGGACAAAAAAATAAAATTTCATCATAAAAACAAGCCACAAACATAAATTGTAAAGAGGATAGGATTTTTAAAATAGCTACAGATTTTGGGAAAGCCATTGTATAAAGAAGTTAAATAAATCAATTTAGTTACTTGTATTATTAACAGGATCTGGTGTCATTAAACATGTTTGCATCACTGGTTTACCTATAGGTAAACAATTTAATGGATGCTGTGGGCAATTATTGATTACTTACAATAATCATCTTTAACAACTGGAAAATGTTCCTTTCTGACAGCACCCAGGTTGAGTTTATTTTCATTTCATTGGCACTATGAAAGGTGGCTGTGCTAAGTAAGTTGCCACCTTCTATCCTCGCCTAGTTGTAGCTGCCCCACTCTCCTCTTGAGTTAGGAGCAGTATAGCTGTTGTGGACCTGTGCTGTGCAGGTTACATTTGAGCTAGATTAGATAACTGTTAGGCTCCTGGTATGATCCTAGGAATAGGTTTGTTGATCCAGCAGAAGGGCTGATGTTCGAGGGCACGTAGACAAGAGTACATGGCTCAGGTGGGAATTCCCCATGCTGTATTTGCCAGCAACTTCCTTCTATCATAAAACTACAGCCCAAGCCTAAAGGAATGCTGTATTTGCTTCTTTTAAAATTGTGATTCTTTAATCATTTCAAAGGGTGAGCAGATTTTGGAATGCACCAAGTTAAACCTACCGAGAATAGAATGTGTTTGAAGACAGACACTTCTAGTTACTTAAGTATTTTTATTCTCAAAGTACATTGTTGTCCTCAAGTGTTCTTTGGTTGTTTTGTTGTTTTGTTTGTGGGTTTTTTCCCCAGGAGATAGCTATAGGGCCATAGATTACTTTGTTTCAAAGAGGCTGGTAGTGACCTCGTCACTTTGTTTACGGGAACC
>JANHGB010049464.1:6583-76690 GCA_026283785.1 Coracopsis vasa
GTGGTGAGGCACTGGAATGGGTTGCCCAGGGAAGTTGTGAATGCTCCATCCGTGGCGGTGTTCAAGGCCAGGCTGGACAGAGCCTTGGGCAACATGGTTTAGTGTGAGGTGTCCCTGCCCATGGCAGGGGGTTTGGAGCTAGATGATCTTAAGGTCCTTTCCAACCCTAACTATTCTATGATTCTATGATCGTTCTCCATGAGCACTTCCTTGTCACATCTTTAATGAGGATGGTAATTGGGTATTAAAGAGGTCAGCAATATTCAAGTTCGGGGGAAAAAATCTGCTTCTAATTTTCTTGTTTGGACTGGAAGTTATGAATTTCCATATATTTCTGTTATGACTGCAGATTCCATGATTTTGGAAGACCCCTTCTCCCAAAAGTGACTTTTTTTTGGACAAGTTTTTTGGAGACTTTTTATCACATGTTGTTTATTAGTTGAGATTTGTCTTTTGCCTAGAATTTGTTACAATGTCGCGGAGTTGTGTTGCATTAAGAGAATTGTAAAAAAACAGCAATTAAAATGCTTTTCATACAGCAATAAAGACAAATCCAGTGTTAGAAAGGATGAATTTGGCCTACATTCAGCTGGTGTTTACATAGTAAACATTTTGGCCATAAAGAAATAAAATTCCATATACACTTACAACAAGTGACAGGCTTGAAAAAAGGCTTCTTAGATTTCACTTATTTATTACCATTTGGCCTAGATTTTCAGAATATGCTGTGCCTATGTACAAGATACAATAAGGGGTTTTGTGTTTATCATCAGTCCATTTGAGGTAGACATTTGTAGTGTCTGTGATTTAAATCTGTCAATATTGTCATGTATATTATGTTCTGTTTCTCAAAATGGCAGGGGTTTGCAGAATAAATAAAAATAAAGCAATTAAACAGCAAACATCCATTGATGTGATACAAACCGGGACCAGTAAGCCCATCAGACAAGGAAGCAGCCATCCACATTTCTCACAGTCCTTGCATCAAGTTCAGATAGCTGGGACTTTCAATGACAAGTGAAGCTATAATCAGCAGCAGTCACTCTTCTGGCCCATCTGTTCTGTTCTCCATTCAGTGAGAAAGGAAGAATAAAATGGAATTGAAAAAGACCTGGTTAACATGTTTATTGAATTCGGGTATCTGGAAACATCAAAGGCATGTGCAGCTTTTTTATCAGTGTGAGTCTTCATTGAACTGATATTTCTTCATCTGGAAACTGGCATGGGTTTCAGTTTTGCATGTGTATGCATGCATGTGTGTGCATTGAATCTGCAGTATGTTATACATACAGATGATTAAGCATTTGCCAACATTTTTCAATACTGAGATTATTGATTTGGGACCATGAAGAAGAAAGAGGTAAATCATGGTTTAAAAGCTTCACAGCATGGCTCGCACTGCTTAAAATGGCCCTCTTACTGTTTCTTCATTTGACATAATACTGATAGAAATTCTCCGATGTGATCTGTAATAGAGAGTATTAGCCATATCACTATAAGAGGTGGCTTTTTATATGCTACTTGTTTATTCAAATTTATTAAAAAGGCTTGAAAATTTCAAATGCTTCTGCATATGCATAAGCATTCAAGAGCCAGATCAGAATTCAGTCTGGCTGCTCTGATTTAGTGCATTGAATAACTAATGGGATGAAAATCAAGAAATCTGGGCTTTCTTCCACATTTTCTGCTTGCTTGTCTAATTTTTTTTTAATCTGTTTGTGCCTTGGTTTCCCAATCTTTAAAAAGAGGAACATTTCATGTGTCCATATTTGTAAAGTATTTTAAGACATCAACTAAGTTAGGTCCATCAATAGAAACTTTCATTTATCATCTCTTGTTCAGTGCCTGCTGCTCTGAACATTTTGGAAACGGATTCATCTGGGTGCAGATGCACTGGTGCAGTCATGAGATTATTTCAGTTCAAGAACTAATTAGAAAACCTCAAAATATTTCTGAAGATGCTGAAAGAAAAAGATTCAACAAAGGACTAAAGTCTCAAGAGGGGCAAGAGTGCAATGAATGAACGAATCTGGAGAAATTTCACAAATTACATGCACGTGATAAATTTGACCAGTTTTGTGCCTCCGTTTCTCTGTGTGAAGATTGGGATTAAGGAAATCCCAAGGCTTCCCAACACATCAGTGAGTACTCAATTCAGTCATAGCAACGTATTGAAGATGTGAATTGCTAGTCATTGCTTTGGGTATTTTGGGGTTTTTTTTTAAAGCCACAATCAGGTAGAACTAAAGAACTGAAACTTCCTCAAAAAAAAACACAAACCCAAGAACCAAAAGCAAAGTGGTCTCAAATGCATGTTTACAGAAAGATTATTGCCTTCTCCTGGTGATCTGTTTCCTTTGATACCCATGACAGAAATCAGGTAGTGTTTTCTGGAAATCAAATCAGATTCCTTTTCTGATATATCTAAATCTAATGATGCTGTGTTTTGGGATGCATATGGGTAACAGTTGGCAGTACTCAGACACATTTATGGACCCTGACAATACCCAGATGTATATCAGGAGCAAAGACTGCAAGTGGATGTATAATGAAAGTCAGAAGACACAGTCCATGAAAGCACTTGAAGAAATTTGGATGAAAATCCAGTGAGCTTCCTGCTATTGGATCCTGTTGACAAGTGGCAGACATCTGTCCTACCCCTCCTGCCATCTTGTTGGGTGTCCCACAATCACACATGTTGAGCTATGGAAATGTGGAAATTGAGCCAAATCCATTTAGGATTGAAATCATGGAGCATGTGCTTTTTTTTTTATAGTTAGTTTCATGTAGTGCTAATAAGCAGTCATGTGGCATTTCAACCTACTCCTTATTTACAGCATAAACCAGCTTTATTCCTGCAGGGCAGAGTCAAATGTTTTGCCAGCAAGCAGTCTGCACATTTCAAATGAGCTGTTTCTATAATTCTAGCACTCAGTAGTATGAACCGAATAGTATAATTATAGGTAAGGAAGTGGTTGTGTTGGGAGGAGATGATGGAAGGGTTTTTCAGCAAACAAGCAGAGCTGGGAGCTTATATCCTGCCGCTGCTGAAGCACCAGAATGTCCCTAGAAGTCTCCGAAGGAAATCTTCAAAATGTAAGAATGTACAATGAGCATATCCTAAACAGAAACATGTAGATAAAATAAAGTTCAAGTGTGCCTGGCCCATAATTAGCTTAGGAAATACGGACAGGAGTCCTGTGATCTGAGCTCCAGGCTGGCAGATGGCTGCAGCCACGTAAGAACCAATGAATAGATTACTTTTGAAAATGAAATAAAAATCAGTAAGAAGTAGGGAGCAACAGGGTTTTTCTTCTGCTGCTGCAGCAGCTCTGGTTTAAATTAATAAGGTAGCTATACTTGGCTGGTTTTGATTTTCACACTGCAGAAAATTTGCAGGTCTGTGGGCCTGCCCAGGTGATATGGGGGTCTCGTCTTGTATCCAATATGAAATTTTATCACTGGCTGCTGTCATAAAAGAGAATTTTATTTATTTGATAATACATGTTTATATGGAGAGCATGAAATTGGAAACTGTTAATATTTGGACATGTCTCAAGATATGCTGTGTAAACAGACATTATAATATATTGCATAAAATGCTGTGCGAATTGTACTACAAGCCACTGTACTCCTCTCTAAATTATTTTCCCACATGACTATCTCCTGTCTCATAAGTAAGGAGTCAATATGAATATGTTTATGACATGCAGAAGGGGTTTTCACTGGTGTGAAGCAATTATGTATAATCCACATTGCGCTAGGCTTTTAGCCAGCCAGGGTTGTAGGCAAGTGCCATATGCCATTTCTCAAATAGATGATACAGCGTTGCTTGGGACCCAAGCGTATTTTACCACACATTGCCCATTCATTTCTTGTTTTTATCTGTGGATTCTGCCTGTTTCTTATTGCAAGCTCTCTGCCTTCTGTTCTCTTTGCTGATAAATCACTTTGCTGATTATGGATACTGTCAGTACAACCAAGAGCAGAAATGATGCCATATCCTAATTTCACATAAAATTAAATGTTATATTTGTGAAATTGATCTATAACTGCAAAACTGAGGAACAATACAGCTCCTTCATTAGCAGATTAAAAAGTATAACACTCAAAGCAGTTACTGAAAAGGGGTAACATTTTTCCTTGGGCTTTGCAGGTATGTTCTATCTTCTGTAAGCTACAAGGAGATAACAGTTCTGTTTTATTTGCCTATTTATTCCCCTTCAGAATTCCCTTTGAGAAACCTTTTTGGTTTATCTGTAGGTTTATAACATTATGAATGACCAAGTGATTATTTACTTCTCAATCATCAAATAAACCCTCGAAGATGAACCACAGAAATAGGACTATCTGAATAGTGATGAGGACAAAGACATTTTAAAATGGAACTTCTGGTACCACTGTTTATTTGCAGATTAGTTTGAGATGACTAGTAAAAGTTCCCAAGCCATATAACCGTCAAGAAAACTGACTGTCACTGTTACTTTATTATGGGTTTTTTGGGTTTTTTTTGAGGATAAAAATGGAATCTAGGGACTTATGTTCCTTGGATATATTTGGGGTTTAGCATTTGGGTATCTATCTCAATTCACAATGAACTCTCCTTACCAGGTAATTTGTACAGAGTTGGTGAGTGTGGGGAGGTACCTGAGTTTGAGATTGTTAGTGATGTTGCAGATGATGCCAGTTTGCATGGTACAAGTTACTGAATGTATGAAATAAATGTTAATGCAGTCTTACTTTGCTATTTTGAATGGAATTTATATTAATCAACATACTGATTTTGTAACCCTTGTCTACTAAAACTCCAATATGCTTTTAAAATCAGGTTCAAGGAAAACGCAGATATACTTGGAGAAAGAGTATTATCATTAAAAATACAGTTTCAAAGCAATTTAAAGTGGCTAAATTTCTGGATAAGTTTTACTTTGATCCTGAAATCCCATATAATCCAAGTACAACTCACTCTTAGTAGGATAATAATTGAATAGAACTCTGCTTCTCTCTTCTTTTTAAGCCACTGTGCTCTACTTTGGAAAAGACACAATATATTTGCTGAAGCTTTAAAAGTGGGAATTCAGACAATTGCCCCCCATTCCTGGTTTTGTCAGAGGCTAAGTATGTGAACTTTAGGACGTACTTTAGAACAGCACTTTTCCTTCTCAGGGTGTTCTTAGTTGTAGTTCTAGGATGATAACATTCCTTTGCTTCAGTATTGCAAAGATAAATTAGTTAGCATTCATTGCATTTGGGCTTAAGGTGCTACAGAAGTGCAACTGTTGCCAGAACCATGCTAGAGGTTGGATGGTACTTGGTACTGTATGTGATGGGTTTTGTTCAGCCTTAGGCAGGCCTTGGTTCCAGAACTATCCTCTCAGCTGGCTTGGCTGTTCCTCCTCCTCCTCCTTTCCCTTTGACAGTGCTTGGTTGTGAATCCTAGTCTTTGGTCCCAGTCTGTATCCTCATTTGCAGCAGAGGAAATGTAGCATCATGAACTCCATTCCTGCAGTCATGTTTTAAACGTACTGTACGAACTACTTCATTGAGTGTGCCCTTATATTCCCTGCTAATACACTGGTTACCATCAGCTCCTCTTTTGGTATATTGTACCACTGCTGGGGGAGGCAAGTAACAAACATATGAGACCATATCAGCCAAAGACTAAAATTCTTTGCTCCTTGACTGCACAGGAACAAGACACAGTCTTGTTTCAGTCAGTAACAGTAGCTTTAGTTGCAGATTGAAATTCAGTGCTCCTGATATGTTGGGTTCTTATCCTTAGCTGAATTTTAAACACATAAGCTGACATGTCAAAATGTAAGTATAAGCAAGATCTGAGATCTCTATTATTAGGTTTTTAACTCTACCTTCCAAGTTTGTGTTCAGTGCAGGACAAAAGATATACCTGAATTTAAATGTATAACTGTTTTACTTGTCATCGATAGAAATGTCAGACGTTTTCAGAATATGGGACTGCGTATCAGTACAAGTCATTAGCTATAAACCCCTTTACTCTATGGAGCATCATTTGCTCCTGGATTTGCATACATTTTTCTAATGACTCCACCTGTCAGCTGTCATGGTTTCTGCAGTATTTTAGTATTTCACTGTTCAGGGTTAAGAAGGCTTATGAGATCTTGGATCATTTATTGGTGTTCAGTGGGGAGTTTCATTATTCCAAGATGGATTATGGAGGCACAAACTGCTATTCTAATAGCACGTTTGCAAGTGACTAACAATGTCTTATCAGGGGCATTTTATGTAGCTGTACAGTACGTTTAAAACAATACGATGTGCGGTGTGCAGCGGACAAGATATCAACATTTGTTTTATTTGTATTCTGGGGCACGAGGGTATTAAGGAGAAATGAAATGGCAGCTGCAGCTGTTGTAGGCATTCCCCAAAGGGATAGCACTAATAGGATATATATCTTCATCCACAGCTGAGTTAGTTTTGAAAGCAGAGGATGAAAAATGAAACTAACCACATACAACAAAATCTTGGATAACGGGGGTGGGGAGGAAGTAGCCACCCTCACTAATCCGTGGCATCATTGTGATAAAAAAGGAAACCTTTCAACTAGAAATCCTAAGAGAGAAGGTTTTGCAAGGATACTGAAGTATTAGTCTGTCTGGAAAAAAAGAACATTTTGGGGAACTGTATGTCTAATGGACTGTGTTTAAAATCTGCAAATATTGGATACCTTGAGTGCTGGAAAAGCATTGCTCAAAAAGGGAATAACTTTAAATCACTTTTAGACCTGGCATTAAAGGCTGTGTTTTCTATGTTTATGCTGTAGATGAAATATGGTGATGGAAATATGAAACCACAAAATTTAAGAGAGAAATTTATCTTTTTGTCAGGCCTTATCTTCATTCCAACAAGATTTATATTCTGCATTGCTTCTAAAATGGTATAATTTTTTAAATGGAACTGAATGTAGCTTTTCATTTACTCTTTGAGAAGCTTTCAGTCTGTCTCTTAGGTCTCAGATGTCATTTCTCTCTGGAAATTCGCCAGGTGCAATACTGTGGAGAAAAATGCCTCAAACCTTTATTTAATCTTCACTCAATTCTCCCACCCAAAGAGCATGACTCACAGCAAAATGTCCCCGTGTGCAACAATTTCTCCCCTATGCACTGATGGACTTGAATGTCTTAAAGCTGTGTCTTTGCTGGCAATTGTGAGAGAAAAATAATCTCCTAGAGGGACAGATTCACGAGCAGTGATGATGCCATGGGTGTTATGTAGGCAAGTATCTAATTTACCACTTGGTAAGCTAATGTTACACAGGAGAGATCTAGAATAAACACATCTGTCTACAGCCTGGCTCTCTGAGACATAGTCAACTTAACATACCATTCTGTTCCTAGAGTCTTTCTTTAAACAGACTGATAACATAAGGAGCACAGCAACCTTGTCCTCTAAAGTTTCTTGCTAAAGGATTTCCTTTTTATCTCCGTGGTCTGTATCTATAAACCTATGTAAATGTGATGTTCTGCAATACCTGGGCCTTTATGTATTGCTGTCAAAGTAGTCTTGGGCAGAGCCTAAGCAACAGATATGTTTCCAGAATGAAATGCTATTTGATTTTGTGGAGCATCATCCTACCACTTGCTTAGTCATTAAGGAGTTATGTAAGTGTCTCCAGCCCTGTTTTAGGCTTTTGGAGGAGCTCATGCAGGAGCAACAAATGTGTGTCTAAACTCTGCTCAACCCCAGGTATTTCTGGGCAGAAAACATTTACTGTGGGCATTAGGTGATGGGAAAATATTATGTTACAATATGGATATGCCATGTTAAGTGTGCCAAGACAATAGACAAGCACCTTGTAGGGGTCACCTTCTATAGTTTAAGTGTCCTGTCACTTCTGTGTTTGTCACAGCAGCATAGGGTGCTTTGGAAAAAAGGTTGCTAAGACTTGGTGGCAGGACTCTAAAAATCTGTATGGAAGTGCTCTTCATAAGGTTTAACAGTATTTAAAGCATTTTTTTACATCTTTTATCAGAAGTAGAGCAAAAGTACTATAAGCTTTCATTTTTCAAGAAGGCAACCATTCATTTGCTGTGGTGAAGAAAAAATGTCTACTCATGCTCACTTAATCAAACTAGCAGGGTTTGGGGGCTTTAATTTCCTTTTTCTGAAACATCAGGAATGGGTTACATTAACTCAGTTGCTTTACTTTTTCTGTTTAATCCCTGTGGAAATAGTGCAAAAGCTGTTGCTAAGAGCTTGTGGAAACAGAGGTCATGATGGATTCTTCTTTACCATCCAGAAAGCTCATATTTTCCTTTGGTTCCCTTCCAATTTGGGAACCTATCATATTTACTAATAGGAAAGTTTTCCATGGATATAAACATTTTCAATCATTTTTTTCTCTTACTTATGCGAAGTTCCTTATTAAACCCAGGTATATTACCAACTGTTCTGCAGGAAAGAAAAAAAAAAAGAGATTCATCTTTAAAGTACTCTCTGAAGATGTGAGGCAATATTCTAATGGATCAGCACCTACAGCTGCAGAGTGGGACTTACCCAGCAGAGAGAAGAGGGGTTTGTTTCTTGTTTCACTGAGACATGCGCGCTGCTGTTCTGCACCATGGAAACGCTTGTTTCAGTCCCTGCAGTGGAAACAGTGAAAGATGAGGTTGTTTAAGTGACACAAATTATCTCTCCATCAGAGTGTGAGGTTGAGTTTTTCAAGCCCAGTGCTCAGAGGTTGCAGTAGCTCGGCATCAGCACTGGCTCCTGCAGCAGTACTTAACATTGCATGGACAAAGCCTTCCCCATGTACACACCTCCCAAGGTAACCACTTGTCTTTCTGCAGCTAAATCAAAGCTCTTTGCAGGACAAGAAGGCAAAATAAGAGAAGCAACAAAGTAAAGAGGGAGGAAGCAATCAGCAATCCCATAACATTTTTCTTGGACTCTGTGGTAAACTGCCTCTTAAATTTAATGGGGCCAAGCCTGGGTTCTGGGTAGTAAGGGAATTGTCCCCAGATATCTGAATGTAAAACTCATTGTACATGTGATACTAATTTGGGGGCAGCATTTCTGATCATGCTGCAATCCCTTCCCTAAAGCCTGCCTGTAACCTGCGCTGTCATACTTCTGTTTAAAAAGAAGTATGTATCAAGACCAGTTACTGCTATAGCACCCTGCTGGGTTCAAGTTATTGTTTTATTAATTCATTGTAATGAGATAATGGGAGAGCATATCAAACCTAACCACTTCTAGCACCTGGAGTGCTTTTACCTGTCCTGGTGGTGCTTCACAAGTAATTGATAGTGACACAGGGGTGGCCTGAGCAGAGAGCTGCTCGCTCAGGTTGCAAAGCACTTTCCAGAGAAGGAGTCCTTTGGTAAAACCTGCTAGAATTAATTTTTTCCCCCTGTGGGAGAATGGCAGAATTCTCCTGCTGCACCTCTCTTGCTTTGCACCCAGTGCCACGCTGCCCGTGCTGCAGAGACAAGGAGCTCTGTCAGTAATATATGCTGTGAGACTGGAGCCAGAGCAACCATCTGGCTAATTGAGGTGTAGCACTGGCAGAGTTGAAGGTGAATCCTGCTAGATACTCATATGACTCTGTAGGGTATAGGAAGAAAACTAATGGGGCAGAGAGTGATTTGGGCCTGAATATGACCAGCCTTCTGCTTTCCCCCGCTAATCGCTGAATAATTTGAGTAAAGGTTTTAAACCATGAGGGTTTTTTCATCATTAGCCAGTGACTTTATAAAGTGACATTTATGGTTAAAGCAATCAAAAACTACCATGGTCAAAATTCATCTGTTCTGCTGCTGGCTTAGCCACTTGCTTTATATGTGATGGTGAGCAATACACCCACTGAATACTTCACGTTGTTCATAATAATTCCCATCCTGTGAATCAGGGCAGGATATGGCATAGCTTCTTGGAAGTCATTAAGAGCAGGCTTTACTCAAAACAAGAACTGGTTCTTTACTCAAACAATATGCCTGTTGAAGTAATCTATATGAACTTTTTCTTTTAAAATAGTCTTAATGTTATGTTCTGTTTAATGTTCTAACTGTTCTTTAAGGGAAAACGTAAGGGAAAAATGTTTTGAAACTCTGTAACTGAGCAGATCTTCTCCCTCTATTATTTTTGATGATAGCATAATAACTTCTATCTATAACTTCCATAGCTAGAATTTATCTTCGGGCTCATGGCAGGGTGAAACAGGAGTAGGTAAGCACATCAGCTACCAGATATATCTAGTGCTTTTTCTGTGAAAACTTTTTCAATGACACTAACCTAGCATTACCTAGCATTTTAGAATGCGACTGCCTCACCAAATAGTGCAGCATGACGAGAGTGGATGTCCAGAACAAAACTGCTGATGCTGTGAATCACTTGTCCACACTACACACCTTTCAGCGGATTTCACTCCAGTCTATTTCTAGATCACTCTTGAGAACTGGATTCCCATTAATGGTTCAACTGATGATGTTGTCTGTGCCAAGACAGCTTCCTGGGGCAACCCAAAG
Organism: Coracopsis vasa; assembly: GCA_026283785.1. NCBI lineage: Eukaryota > Metazoa > Chordata > Aves > Psittaciformes > Psittacidae > Coracopsis > Coracopsis vasa. The sequence continues at coordinate 17,086 of JANHGB010049464.1, forward strand.
CACAGTAAAGTGAGCATTACTAGGAGTTCAGTTCCAGAGTGCCCTCCTGATCTTAAGCATTAGCAGTATTTGTGGCACGGATCCATTAGAGGACTGTGCCTTCTCTGCTAAGTGCAGAGGAAGCATCTCCAAAAACAGCCTCTGTATTTTAAACCTCCCCTACGGCCTATGAAACAGAGGAAATCTGCATTTATCTGTGATCTCAGTTAATTCAAACAGCAGTTGTTTGGAACAAATCATAATCATTCCTTCCTGTAACGAATGCAAATATTCAGATTGCCAGATGGATTTGAATGAGCAACAGCCTAATTCTGGCTTACAAAAATAATAAGAAGAAACTTAAATTGAAATATTTCTGCCCCTCATCTGCAGTTAGAGTTAAAAAGGAGCAACATATGGAAATGTTTTCGGGAATAAGAGGCCTCAGTCCACTACATAGCATTTGGGCCATGAATTCCGCCACATGGAGCTTTAATACAGTGCGGTAAAAAAGTATGATATTTGCACAGAAGGTGTATGCTATGGAATTATCAGTCATGTCCACGTATGTTCAGCATTTGTGCAGCTTCCCCAGAAGACTCCTGACTTTGGTACTCATAATCAAAAGTTACCTGCCTGTTGACTAATATCTACTATTTATATTCAAAACTCATCAATTCTCAGAGTGATAAATAACAAAGAGTATTGATCTTGGAGTATGAAATGTGACTATTTCCTAATAAGGGGAGCTACATTTGCAATAAGCAAACTGTGTTGGGATTAGCTAGAAATCTGCAAAAATCCAATGTTACTAGTGGTGTTTCACCTTCTGCTCTATTTGTTTGATTTGATGGGAGGGGGTGTTAGTGCAAAGATTCCATTTCTTACCTGCTTCTATTGTCATGTCTACTTTAGATGGAAAATACCTGCTTTGCTGGAAAGTCTCTGTTTTTCTGTGAGAATTATCACACTCTGAGACACACCAAGAACCAGGGAAACATTCATATTCACTATGAGACTGTGGAAACTTTCTGGTTCTGTTCCTATATTGACTATGGGAACTTTCTGGTGAAGTTTTTGTGTCAGAAGATGAGAGGTGTTTTCTTATCACTATAAACAACAGGTTGCTGAATATCTACTGTGTGCTGTTGCACTGCACAGGAATCAGTGGGGACTTCAGCGAACCACAGCTTTTTTTAGCTAGCCTGGGGGAAATATTTGTCCAAGATCAAACTTCCAGACTGATCCATCCAAGTAAGGACAGGTCAGTGCATGGAGTCAGTGAGACAGACTGAATATGCAAAGGATTCTTTGGTTTGGTTTTTTTTGCATCTACATCATGAATCAAAAGTGTATCTTCAAGGTGCTATTCCATAGGAATAATGTATCTAAATGCAATAGTGATTGTCTATAGGATGTAGCTGTACATAAATAGTGGAATACTCTCTCCAACTTGTCAAGTGTTGTATGTATTGCTCTTGGCCATATTAACAATAAAGAGGGTGTAGGCTAGAGGAAACTGCTGTTCCCGGATAACCCTAATGTACTTCTGAACAGGGGGATCTGTCTCTGGTGGAGATGGTACTATCATACGTTCATCTCAGCAGACTGTCTTTCAAGCCTCAATGTGCCCTAATGCCCATCAACAGGAAGGCTGCTGACAGTAAAGCACTTGTTTCTAAGGAGAGCTCTCTCTTGCTGCCTTAGCTGCACACATTAATTGTCCTGCCATTACAGGAATAATTCACTTTGTATAATTCAATTTCAGGTACTGTCTAGGCATGGAGGGTGACTGGTGTATATGTAAGGAAATCAAAATGTTCTCTTTCTTCTAATCTAGTAGAAAGGAATAATAAGCCATTGTTTGTCTTTTTCTGCCAAACAAAAATGAAGGAACCTCTCTGCACCAATGAACTTCTGACTGCAGGAGGACACAAGAGTCAAAAGCCTCCGTTTTTTTTCTCTGTCTTGTTTGTTCTTTAGATTTCTGACTTGTTCTTTTTATCTCAGTTGCATGAAATCCCCTTTATGCCTTGGGCTCCTTCAAGTCTCTGTAAAATAGCTATAAAAAGATTGCAGTATAACATTTGTCATCAACAAAATCCTCCTTATCAGATAAGTTGCTACCTTGAACAATCCTCTGAATGACAGCCAGAACCCTTGATCATGGGGAAGGGGTGAGAAAGGTGGTATTGCCAGGACATTTGCAGAGATAGGGAAGAGTCTTCATATCACTTGCCATCCACCCTGCCTTACTGACATTGCCCTCTCCATACCGCAGTAGCCAGCTATACTATAGTTTCCCCAACATGGGATATGCTATCTTGAGAGCCCCATGTCCTGAGGTCACAGTAGAGACAAACACAAACCAAGAGCTTGTGTATGCCTCTGCTGTGCTTCTCAGAGATGGAAACTTTTCCTACGAGAACTTTTCCGTGATAGACCAATGTTTCAATATCCTCAGGACAATGCAAGGAAAATTGAAAATGCATCGCCTGTGACCGTAACCAAAATGCAAGTCTCAGAGGATTTCTCAAAATGATTTCACTAAACGATATAGACTTCATTCTAAGAATGCCTTAAAGTAAGGAGATGATTATGTTCCTCACGCAGCTCTCCCCAGTTTGCCAGCCCACAGGCACAGGAGCTCAGGCCCACACTTCCTCTTGTCAGCCGGCTTCTCTGCTGCTCCGTGCCCCAAACATAGAAACAGAGCAAAGAGGGCAAATGGCTTCAGCAGCTCTGCTTGTCAGACCGTTTCTCGGTTTCAATTTGGGAGTAATAGAAGGGCAGCAGAATGGGAGCCCTTATAAGTGGATTGTGGTTGGCAGTGTTTGTGCTGCTGCACAGAGAAGGTTGTGACAGTTCTTCCTGGGCTTTATACCACAGAGGTGAAAAATTGCTAGGGGTTGAAATACGTCATCACAAAGCTAAGCCTGCAAGGGCAAAGTTTCAGTTCTGAGATTGCAAAGCGGTATTTGTCTACCTGTACTTTGAGGACTGTGGTTTAAAAGTCCCTTTTGAAAAACCTATAGGTGCGATTCCTTCTGATGTTGGACCCCCTCACCCATATCTAAATAACTTTGGAGGAGAAGTGAAGCAATACCTCATAACTCACTCTCCAAGTTCAGGGCAATTTGACCCTGACCAGTCACTTTCATTTTTAACACCATTTGCAATGTATGATATGATGCCAGTTCAGGTTCACCACTTGTTTCCCACCCAATGAGCTGTAAGTTTCCTGATGTGGAAAGATCTGTACTCTGCTTTAATAGGAATCATCTAATAGGCAAGGCACACTCCTGGGAAGGCACTTTAGAAAGCCCATCCTAGCAGTTGGGGGAATTCTGAGAAAAGTAGTTAAGACTTATTAGTCTCAAAGTCTTTAATGATGAAGAATTTCTATTCTCTGCATCCCTCTACAAACCTATCATAAATTGAAAATGAGGATGCAGTTATTGACTATTTCACTGCATAACCTAATATAAGCAAAAAAAAAATGTACTTCAGAAACTTGGACTAATAAAAAATGCATGCCATTTATTAGCTATTCTAATGAATCATGTTGCTATGAGAGTTCTGGAAAGGCATAAATGTCTTCTGATTCAAATTTAAGTATATTATCATATATGAGAGCTTCTTAGTATCCGTCAGCACAGGATTTCAAATTGCCTTATGAAAAAGAAGTGCTGAATCTTCATAAAAGATCTGTAAGGTAGGCTGATGCTGTCAGTTACTCTGACAGGACGGAAACTGAGGAGCAAGGGGGCCATGCCACTTGCTCATTTGATAAAGCCTGAAGAGAAAGACAGCACTTCAGCTTGCCAGTCTTGTGCTTTGACCACATGCAATTCCAGCAACTTGAAATACCATTTGTGATATGCATTAAACCCTTGACCTGTCTCATAGGTACAGGTGTAAGCTAGAGCATGGAAATTCACCTCCCAGGTTTATTTGTGGCTGAAAACTTGTGAAGCAGTTGTGGGTCAGCTCCTAGACCACTTGTGATCCTTGCTCTGGTGAAGGTGAAACACTCTCTTCTGCTAACTCACAGTCATAGCCCTCTGAAGTGACCATGCCCTCTGCCCTTTGCAATGTTGATGGGTGAAGAAGTGACAGAAATGAAGAGACATATATATGGATAGCTCTATATTATCAAAGGATCATCGTTATCCTGACCTAAGGAATAATAGTTTTCCAGTATGATGGAGCCAGGACAGCAACCATACTTGACTGAATACTCCAGACCAGTATGTATGGGAAGAAGGCAGCTTGCTGAACAGGTAAGATCATGGGGTCATATCTGTTATCTAATCTGTAAATCACTAAATACTCACCAGAATTTGCTACAGTAGATAACAACTCAAGGTGAGGATGAAATTCTGCTGCTCTTTCTCAGTTGATGGACTTGTGAGCATTTCCAAGCTGCCACATCTGGCTGTGCACCCTAACTGCGTCTTAGCACCATTTTTCCTCGTCATTTGCCAGCAGTATTCCTCAGGATTTCTGGGCAGCACTGGCTGCAATCAAACCTCACCACCCTGGGCTGGAGGCCAAGCACAGATTCCTCTGTTTACACCTACTGCTCTTTATAATGCTTTCCTCTTAATTATCCAGATTTCTTACTAAAGTAAGTGGAAGGTGCGAAGGATCAAGCCATCTGTTCTTCAAGCCCTAGAGCTGCAGCTATGTTAAGAATCATGTGCTTGACATTTGGGTTTCACTCTAAACAAATGAAAACTGCAGCTCAAATGAAGCTGATAAGGTCATCAGTGCTCCAGAAGGATTCCTGCAGAGATGGTTCCACTGAGGTGGGTTTCTCACCCATGGAGACCTGGTATGACTATACTGTAATTCAGAGGACACCTGCCAATCCAATGCGTATGAAATATAGAAACCTTCCATGAAAAAATAATCAACATTCAAGCAGGTGATTTTCCCACTTGCTGTATGACTGGCAACAAATATTTTGCTGCCAAGTGTTGTTGCACTGCAGAGTACGTCTGGCCCAAGATTCCTTTTTCTGCAGATAACTGGGTAATGATGGCAGTCACATTCCTATGATTGACGATAAAATGAGAATATTTCATTTGAATAGATCCAGATCAAGGACTAAATTCTCAGCTAATTTAGGTAAGGTTAACTTTGAGATTAGTGCTGTCAATGGCTGCATATCTATATTAACACTTAATTCAAAGTATATTAAGTTATCTTATTAAAAAAAAAAAATCACTTCATTGGATCTATATATCCATTCTCATCTTTGAGCAGCATCACACCTGAGACATGTTTGTCTCACACACAGGCTCGTGCCATATCCACTTGATCCAACCTTCAGCTTTCTTGCATCCTCTCTGATGATTCTGCTCTGTCTAACAAAATATTCTTTCCATTTAATTTTTTGCTTTTAGAAATGAAAAACCAACCCCCAGCAGAAAAACAACAACAACCACAATAAAATTATTTGGATTTAAGAAATACCTTGCTTGTTTAAAAACTGGTATAAAGGAAGTCTCAGCATTTTATAATGAAGAGTATTCCTGTGGTGATTTCAGCCTCATTATTCAATTATATGTTCCTATGACTGCTATAATATAGATTTGACATGCATAAATGGAAATAAATTAGGTAGAACTGTCAGGGCATCCATTTCATCTATAAGTTTCTAATCTATTCAGAGTCTTTACCATTGGGTTCTTGTCTTTTCAAGCTTAAACCGCTACCAAAGCGATGGTGCAGCTTAACAGTCACAGATACACAGAGGAAGTTCTACAGCAAATACCTTGTTGGTATCTACATGTCTGTGCATAAGATTCAATTCTCTAGACTTAGATTCTTAATACTATTTTTTGTATTTCCTAAGACGTGCTGCCTGGCCTCTATTTGGCACTACAGACATGGTGCGTGCTTCCCGAGGTCTGTAGATGTTTAGGCAACTGATTACAATGCTTCAGATGGTACAGTACATGGAGAAGTGGTATTCGTGCTAGAGAGCATGAGGAATGGGCCCAGAAGGGGATATGTTTAAAAAAAATAAAGAACCTGTGTGTAAGCATTTCATGAAATTATTCTGAAACACCAAGGACAAGGAAAGCATTCCTACTGGAACCACACCTGAAACTGTGGGAGTGAGTCAAAGTAGGAAATTAAGAAGGGTACAGGTCAGGTAACCCTGGGTTAAACTGTTCCAGTTAGCAAAATCATCCTGTGTTCTGTTCCTGCCCCTCATACTGAAAGACTTACTTTCCTGCCATGTGATTGTCCAGTGACAGCAAGAGTGTTGACCTCTCAGTTAAACAGGACTGATAGCTTTTCCATTGTTTCCTACAGGGAACACATTTTTCTAAGATACCAGGGAGGAGAAAGAAAATTTGATATCACCCTGTATAATTTTTATTCTTTGAAATTACAGGCAGTAAAAGAGGTCTGAATTGACTTAATCCCTGCTCTGGATGTAGCTGTTATTTGATTTTGGAAAAATACAGACTCTAACAGACTGACTGGGAGCCCCAGACTGCTCATTTTATGTTTCACGTATAGGTGTGTGCTCTCTGGTGCCTGGACCAAAGCTTTGTCTCTCAGAAGGTGCTTATGTAGTGCTTCCCACCACAACCAGAACTGTATGCCTTGAAAATCAGATTTCCTAGTGTGTTTGTCATGCTGAGGTTTCATGGAAGTGAATTACAGAACCATGAATAGGTACTGAATGACAGGTGAGGAAATTAATAATAGCCGATCATATAAAATCTTCTTTTTTTCTCTTAAACTCGGGACATGCTGAGACTGACGTTCAGGTCCTTTTAAATGAGGGACAGTCAGACATACTATTTACTGCTTATGTCCTCTCTGACTCTTCTACATACCCAAATGACCCTACTTAAGCATTACAGTTCTTATGCCAATTAGTTCTTATACTTTACTTACCTGTCTTGAAGCAGTGTCAACTGATGTTATGGATGAATAATGCAACAAAATGTAAACCATGTCCTCCAGAATTAAAAAACACTTCACAACTTTCCAAGGCAAGTAGGGTGAATCATAGATAAAAATGTTTAAAATATTTAAAAGTGTGCCTGAAACCACCCCTGCATAAGCTTCCTTTAGCAAATCAGAACCCATGGTAGGATTATGAAAGTTACGCCATGCGTCTAGGCTCTTCAAAGTCAGTTATTACTGCTCTTTGAGTAGATGACATCAAAATGACTTGTCAAAAAGGATATGGAAAGACACTAGGGAAAAACTGGCATTGACTACACTTCTGTTCCAGAATAGAGTGCTAAACACCATGGAAACTTGGTGGCTAATGCTTTTTGGCCGTATTTTGATCACCATGGGCATTGGCTGAGAAACCTAATGCTCCAAAAAGCCTCAATTTGCACACACATTTCTAAATGTGAGTCCTGGTGGCAAGGGATGAATTCTGCCAGGTATGAGACTTCACCTTGAAAACTGCAAAAGCTGAATTCATTTTTTTGATCTTACCTTGCCTGCCATGGTTGCAACACCAAATAAGCTGGTATCTTGTGGTTATCTGTAGGAGGAAAAAAAGTGACACTACATGAGCAGACAGGTCTTTTTGAGCACTGCATTTCTGAAGACCAAGAAAAGCAGCAGATATCTTCCTCTGCACTGTGCACACTCCTGCCTTTGGGGAAAGGAGGAAGGAAGAGTCAACACAGCACCCACTTTGATAGCTAAGTTTAATTCACTGTCAAAAATATTAATGTCATGACAATGTTATACAACCACATTAAGAAAAATATTGTTCCTGTTTCAAAGACTGTCTCATGAGGATGCTAAAGTGTAGAACCCTACCTGTGCTGTTTTAAGGGAAACTACCCCAGAGAGAAGGAAGAAGCAAGGAGTTTCCTGCACCAGTAGCTGGCTGTGTTCATCTTCCAGCCCTGTTGCTCTCTAGAGTGTGGAGCAATTGGCAGTGAGGACTGTGGCTTTGCTTTGCCCTGCAGGGACAGTGAGCATGATGTACCAGCCTGGAGAAGCCATACCAGCTCGACTGTATACTTCAGAGAGGTCTTCTTTTCACCAGCAAATTTTGACCAGGTTGCCTGATGTCCAGAAGTCATGGAGAAAATGTCTTACTCATCCTGAATATATGAAACATGCACAGTAATGTGCATATGTTGGGCAGTTCTGTGGGTGCTACAGAAAGCTCCCTCTTTCCTTTGCAACCCAGATAAAGTGTGGTGATATTTAGCCTAGGTAAAGGAACCAGAAAAATGGAAATTATTTGTTTCCTCCCTGCAGGTCAATGCTTAACATGGTTGTACCTGCTTCCACCAGCACGTAGAGCTGTCTGCAAATGTTGATACCAAAAATACACTGAGAAATTGCATTTGTCTTTCTGTTGTGTATTACAGACAACTGATGTTGCAGATGTAGTTTGAATGCACTTCTGGTGGTAAACATGATCTGGGATTTATGCCAGGCAGTAGTGGTTGTACTGGAATATCCTACACGTTATATGATTTTTGAGAGTCTCAATTTTAAGTCAGTGGCTGAAGCTGTTAGGTTCCTCAGTGTGTCTCTAACACAGTGAAAGGAGCTAATAGTATTTATTTTTGACTTTGCCACCAGGCTTTCCACATGTTCTGACAACCTCTTTGTATCTCTTTGGTGATGGTGGATAAAAGCACTGATGTAGATGGAAGGTCCAGCAATAAATATTGAATGTTCTTTATACCTTGCCCAGAAGAGAAGGTGACTTTTAATGTATTTCTTGAAGCATGTGGAAAGCACTTCTGTACATCACCAGTACCCATCATCATAAAGCTGCAGCTTTAGGCAGTACTTCATTCCTGATGATAATAATTCAAAGCTACAAAGAGTTTTTTCAGACTCTCTGAGAACAGTAGCAAAAGCTCAGCAGGAGCAGAAGCTCTAGATGCCCTAAAGCTTTCTTTAGAGCAGGAAATCAAGAAAGGTGTCATGTCCTGGGCTCTTTGCATTTGGTGATCTCCCTGACCTTCTGACACGGCCCAAGGGAAGGACTCTGATAAGCAGCGTCCATCTGCAAGACAGAATTTAAGGAAATACCAAGGGTAATTTTTTTGCTAATGACACACCTGGGATACAAATTCTTCTATCAGTAGTAATGCTGTATCCTGGTGATTCCACAATCATTCTTTTGCCTAAGTAAATAGGCATAATTTCTGGAAGCATCTGCATACGGTGACTGATCTTCACAACGTGGAGTGGATCTTGAACCTTCTCTGAAAATGCGTGCATTTTGCTTGAGTTGATTTGATGGGATTTGCATCAGGGTGAGGCACAGTGCTCCTGCAGCTGGGTCAGTACTGAAGCAGCACTGTCCACTTTGATGCCCTCCCACTGTGGTGTCTGGGGTTTCAGAACAAATTAATACATCTGGTCAGCTAGGAGAGATGCTGGGGCAGAGTCTTCTGGGAGGATTTCCTCCCAGCTGCTCTGGAACTGATTTATTGTGAAATTTGCTGAGTCTCTGAACTGTTTAAAGTGCTAAGAATGTCTTAGCAGTTGAGGGATACGTGCACACACAGAAACACCCTGGAGTTACTGTGCTGGAAGCAATGGATTCATCACTTCAATGGGCTTTATCTAAGCAGAAGTTGTTCTTTTTCTTGTGGTTGCTTGGGGATGGGAGCTGCTCGGCTTTTTCTGTTGTTCTTAAAAGTGGGTTAAAGACAAAAGAGTGGGAACTGCACTGCATGTTGAGTATATTGGGTGCATGTGATTGCATTTGGAACATGACCACATTGCATTCACACTCTGAATACTCTCTGGTGTGTTCCTCCTTCTGCCTGAAACCTGGTAGATGTATTTTTCTCCTTCAGGTATTAGGGGATTTTTATGATACCAAAATTATGTGGATGGTTCCTGAAAATGGTTTACTACATCCCAATGCAGTGAGGCAATTAAGTTGTTCTGTGTCAGTGAGATAACATGTATACAGTGCAGCCATGCTTCAGCAGTGGAACATCCTTGAGTGTTGGAAGCCAGGCACTCCATGCTCCCCAGGATTTAACCGTACTCCAGATTATTATACTGAAGAAAGTGTTATTATACAAGTAGGATGTAATTCCACATATTCATCATTTCCCTTTTCAAGGGTATTAACAGGTGCCTGTTCTCAGTCCTAGTCCAAAAGCAACATATGTGCATGGGACACCCAGTCAGCGAGAGTTTCCATCTCCTGCCTGTGCTGTAGCAGACAGTTCCTTTGGGATTTTCATCCACAAAATGCAATTGCATATGCCAGGATTCCTATCTCATGTCTCCAACAGATCCACAGGCTAGGAATGAGGAAAGAAGAGACTATTCACTGCAGTTCTGACTGCCTTGTGCTTCACTCCTGGTGATTCATGAGGTCTCTCCTGGTAGCACAGTTCTAACCTGGGATTCCAGACAAATCTAGAAATAGTGGCCTTCGGGCAACTGACTCTGCATTCATAGAATGCAGGTGATAATCTCCAGTGCAATGGCAGCAATTGCCAACTGCTTCTCCTTTTTGGAAACAAAGCACACATGTAGACAAGGCATAAATGCTTTACTTGGCCACAAAAGCATTCAGAAACATGGCAGCAGTAGTCAGGGTGTTACAATAGTCTGCATTAAAAAAAATACTTTCCTTCTGTTCAGTAACTTGACACAGAGCCTATTATCTACTGCATTAGGTCACACCAGTGTGTGCTGCATGACAGAATGTGTCGTAGCTTGAGAACAACTGACACAGCATTGCTTTCCCCATCACAGAGAAGTATATTGGATGCTTGGGCAACAAATACTGCAGTTCTGAAACCCGACCTTGCTCTGAAGCATTTGCACTTAATAGTAAATTGTTCTCTTTTTGCCACCTTGGGGACAGTGTTCTCTTATAGGTCATCTCCACTGCATTGCTTTAGAAACTTTCAGGTTGTATGTTTTCTGTTATGTCTTATTCTTGTTTGATGGTGTGAACGACCTTGCCAGAAATCAAGGGTAAACATTGTTCAAACAGGAAACAGAGAAGATTGTACCTGCCCTGATCATTATGAAACTATTTCCAGACTTTGTAAAATTTATTATTCTCTAATGATAACATGGGTGTTGAAGTGGAAAAATATCAGGGCCTGATCCAAATCCTTTTTGACTTCATTGACTTTAGTGGACTTCAAATGAAGATAGATAGTAGACTGCAAATGTTGCCAATGTAATTTTTTGTTCAAGAACAAAACTGTGCCTCACCACAGGTATTTTACGGATGTCTAGTTTAGGTACAGGGGAAGAAAGTATGTGAAGAATAACAAATGTAAGGTAACGTTATCAGTCTTATGTGGTCAGGCTAGTGGCCTCCCCAAACACCCAAACATGTCCATCGGATTAAAACTCCTACTTACTTGGTTCAGACATTTTTATTCCTTTATTTTTTTCAAAAGCCTTGATGTTGTCATCTTAGCTCAGACAGTGTCTGCTCGGAGTAGTTGCCTGACAACTTCAATTGCAAGTCTTGCTTTATGTGCTTTGAGCTGCTTGGAAGTGAAAGGATATTGTATTGCTGCTGCCCATTGGGACCAGCATGATAATAGGACAGATATTTTATGAGGCCACTTTATGAATAATGGTATCAATAATATTCTGCTATAATGAAGGTTCAGGCAATAGAAGAACAAGAGGAAACACACTGCATGCTTGTGGAAAGCACAAACACATCTTGTACCAGGCTATAGGATTGCCAATTTCCTCATCGTATTTGACCCCTTGTTAGAAAGGGTCCATTTCTGTGTCCTAACTCCATCACCTTCCCTGAGAAAGACCAAACCTCTTGCTAGGTGGGTGTAGGCTAGGGTATGGAGCTGTGGCTTGGGTAAGAATGGGCTAAATTGGAAAATGAGGAAAAAGTTGTGCCTGCTCTTCTCAGGCCCCATACATGTACCTCTCTAGGAAGTGTGCATGACTTCGGGTACAGCTTCCTGCTGCCAGCCTTGGTTTTGTGCTCTGGGGGTCATGAGAGGATGTTGGTGTTTTCCTAATCATGAGTACCAGGTGTGGAGCACAGTGAGGACCAAGCCAGGAAGCCACTGGAGAGCTAGCACTAGAGTACTGTAATGGCTATGATGACTAGTGAACTGAAGCATCACAGTTGGAAGCTGGAAGGTGATTGTGATCAGAGACAGAAATGAACTGAGATATCTGGTCTGGAGGCTGTGGGCAGACAGCTGGGTATGCACATCCTTCTGTGGGTCACTGATAGCCAAGTCAGAGGGTTTAACAGGAAGATCAAGATGAAACCTCAGGTGCAAAATTTCCTTCATTAAATTTATAAACTGGCTCTTCTTATCTGCGCTGCTTCAGTAACTGAGTGCCCATGATCTGTACTTCACTCAGAGGGGACGTGTGAGTAAGGACCCCTTTCTTTCTTGCTATGTTAAGAAGAAGCTACAGTAGGAGCGCTTGGGATCAAACTGGTAGCGCTGTGTCGGAGTATCTAGGTCTCTGCTCCCCTAACAGGGACTTGCAAATATTTGAGCCATCAGACAGACAAGTTGCAACAAGAAGGGAAAAATACACAGGATACTGAATTGCTCTGAAAGCCTGGGGAGACCTGGTGACTGAACGCGCATGTAAAGCAGGGTAATGCTGCAGTCGCCATGGCAGCATCTCAGAATTGTACAGTAATATTTTGAAATGTAATAGAAATTCTAATTTTTCAGTCTTAACCCATCAAATCAGTTTTACTATAAATACCCACACTATCCAGCCTCTAGAGGACTAAAGCTGACACTTATTTTAAGACTGGCCAACCAAAGACTTAGGAATGCAATTTATATTCTCTGCCAAAATACACTCCTTCAGCTAGGAGAACAGAAGGATTTTGATTTACAGCAGGCAAAATCAACGAAATACAGACATTATGGGAGGAATGTGATCTGTATTTCCTCATGTGCCTGGATTATGGTAGCCTGCGTTTGCCCAGCCTCTGAAAACACTAGGGCTCTGTAGGCATGTACACAGGCATGGTTCTTAACATGACTAGCTATACTATAGATCAACTACAGCTATGAAGGAAAGGAAAGAATATATGCAATAGTCAAGATTGGAGTGAAGCACTAAATTCCTTTAATAAACTTTAACTTGGAGTCTCTGAGCGCTGCCCTTTGAAACCACTGAGAAATTTAAATTAGCTTATTTGTCAAGACATCGTATAAGCATCTGGTAAGATAAGTTACCCATGCATTGTAATGACCTTGCAGACCCTCCAACAGTCTCACCCAGTCCTGCTGTCTCCATTTTGCTGCCTGACAGAAGTGCAGATGGACCCCACCTAGCCTCTGAGGCAGCTGACTCCAGCCCCAAAGCTTTGTAACTGCAGTAGCTTGACTGCAATAGCTTGAGCTAGGTACTCACCCAGGCTGGATTAACCGTATTTCCTTCTCTAGCTGAGGATGTCTGGCTCTAGTCTTCAGTGTATATACAAGAGGGAAGAACTAGCGTTTTCTGGTCCTTGCTTTCCTTACCGTGTTGTAGAAGCCGTTTCTGCATGAGTTTGTGGGAATGGTCTCTGCGGATGCCCATGCACATGGATGCAGAAATAGTTACCAGAAAACAAGAGGCTGAAAAAGGGCAAACTAGCACTGAGATGTAAAGTGTAAAAGTTTCCAAAGAGCTGATAAGTGCCAGAGACTTACGGTGCTGTTGAATCCACAAGAACTGATAAACTCGGGACACGAAAAGGTTGCTGAATCTGTCTGAAGCCATGAACATACACTGGAGCATATTCAGACCACATCCAAGAAGGTGGTAGCTGCTCTATGTAGACAAAAACTACAGGCTTCAATGCACACCTGGTGAAACAAGGGAGTCCAAGGATTTTGCTGAACACACTAATGTGTCAATATGAGCCTCTATATCTGAGGAACCAGCTGGGCTCGGCCCACCAGACAGGTAACAAGGAGCATGTGTGCACACTCAAGAGAGTAATTGAAAGTACGCTGTGATAGCTGTCTTGTTCCCATAATAACAGCTGGATTCCATTCAGAATAACAACTTAATTGGGAAGAGGTGTTCTAATGGACATCAGCTGTGATCTGTGTCTCCACCTGACTTTATCCGCTGTTGGGGAAAGTCACAATAATATTGTGGGAGCTGCTGAAAAGTTATCCCTGGAAAACACGCCCTTATTCCTCAATGTGCAAACATAATTATCATGCCAAGCTGTAACTCATGTTGAAGTTATTTACATTTGCTGTGTAACTCTATATGCAGATGCTATTAGGTCTGAAATACTCCATTATCATAGACCAGATTTTCTAATCCCACTCCCATTTTTGCCCCTGCATGCAGGCCACTTGGATATCTGAGCCTCAGGCTGCTCTTACAGATTGGGTGCTGTGAAGCCCAGATGAGAAATGGTTTGGACAGACATGAAGTGGTCTCCCCTATAAACACCAGAAGCCCACTCTTACCCTCTGACTGAAAGCAGTGGGCTACAGTCTGTCTGTCAGGTATGACAGCTCTGACCCATGCGAGGACTGCTACTTAAAAATAGTTACTCATACTCTTGGCACATTATGTGTTTCCATCTGTAGTAGCAGATACTTCACAGCCAGCACTTCTTCAGAAAATAAGAGCGTCTCATTCTTTCCAGTATCCGCAGGAACATCCAGGTGTTTCTGGCAGCTTTGCTGCTAATTGCACTTACAACCAAAGCAAAATGAAATAAATAAATAGAGCACGAGGTAATTAGAAAGTGCTGAGAATGTCAGGTAAACAAGAGGGTAATCAATAAACAAATACTTCCAACAACTATTTCTGTGGAAATTGGACACTCTAATTATCAAGCGGAGATACCAGCTTGGTGTCCCAGTTGCTGGCCTGAGCCCAAAATCTGCTGGGTACTCACCACTCCTTCCCAATGCACAGTGCTTGTAGGATTAGGCCCATTTGTGAAGTGATGCATTGTAATGCTTGCAATTAAATGAGAAAGAAGGGTTTGGCAAATGCTTGTGAAGAAGAGACGTGGGGATTCCGTCCATCCAGTAGGAGGCTGCAGCCATCTTTATAGGACATGGCATCCAAATAAGAAAGAGCAGGAAATGACACAGTAGTTTGAAGACAGTATAGACTGACAGCCATGATACTTGAGAGGATACCCCTTGGTCTCCAAGACGCCCGATGTTATATCTACTGGCCCTGTGCAGATGCTTCAGCTCTCCCGAATGTGTATGCACAGTCAGCATACACTGAGCAAAGGTAAATGCCAGTGGTCAGGTTTTGGTCAAGTATCTTCCCATTGCACTCACAGTCCTGTTGGTTTACATGCGATCACTCTTCTGGCCTTGCGTGTCAGTCTCCTTCAGCTCTCAGGTGCTCACTGCAGGTCTGAACAGTGGTTGACATTGCTCCATCATGAATTATCACTGTGGTAGCTCGGACAGTCCCAGCAGAAACCTGTGTGTTCAAGCTCTGTACAAGAGACTGGTCCACCTTTATTGTCAGCAGTGCATGCATATCTCAGCACTCAGAGCTGCCTTTGCCTGCCTTTCATGTATAGCCGCATCACACCCCCTTTGCAGCTGCACCATCACCCAGGTGTCTGTGGCTGCTTTGTAAACACAAGATCCTTTTCCCTTCAAGGCTGGATTTGCCTTGGGAAGGTCTCCCTGCGACTGGGGTTTTCCTGTGGTTCTGTCCCTCTCCTTCAGCTGCAGTGAGGGGGCTGCAACAGAAGCTGCGCTCCCTCCTTCACCTGGTGTCAGTCCCACTGTGACACACAGCCGTGGGTCTGCCCATCCCCAGCCCATCGGTACCACCTCCCCTGGCCCAGGTGAGGAGGCAGGAGGGCTGGAATGCCAGCCCATGGTGAAAAGTGAAGGGCAGCCTGGTAACATGGAGGTCACTGGCTGAGACATGGGCAGCACAAATGATAACAGCAGCACCAGCCAATAGCTTCTACCCGAGGAGGAGGAGGAGGAAGAAAGCTCATGTTATTGCATCTAAACACAAGCCAAATGCTCACTGGTGGTCATTTTCAAGCAGAAAATTTAGATGTGGTTTTAGTCTTTTCTATTTGTACCACAGATGGTGAATACATTACCCAGCTTGTCCCATTTTTCAGCCATGTTTTCTACACGTATTCCCACCTTTATGGTGCCAGTGTTATTCTCCCCAAAACCTGAGCTGAGTATGAGTTACAATAACACATTCAGCTATGGAAAAAAGGAGGCATATTAGAAAGTAGGAAGGTCACAGTTTCAAAAACAAGTCCCTGTCCCTCCTGCTTGTTATAAACCCTCTTCAAATCAAATCTTCTGTCTCTCCAGGGGCTGTTTCTACCTTGTTATTTGTACAGTATCTGATATCATCAGATACAAGTGTGGAAATTTTGGCATTACCACTGTATAAATGCTTTTAGAAATGTTTTTGATTTAGGAGAAATTCTCTCTGTTTATATCCTAAGATCTGACATTTTTGATACTTAAAACATACGTAGCAGAAAAATCTACATCTTTATGCACTTCTGTATAAGACATGAAAAAATGTGCAAAGAAAGAGCAAAGGAATTTCACAGTTCCAGCAATACTTACAGTTACATATTCTTTCTTAATCCTCAGGTCAATCTGGAGCACTGATATGCTCAGTCAGAAAATTCTGATCAAAGCAAACCTTAGCTCCGGGCTTAACATTAAAAACCTAAAAAACTGCTTGTTGATTTAAACCAAGCAGGCACACCCTAGAGGTAAATATGAAACGCCACAGCTTCACACAGGTTTGAGTTTAATGATACGAGCATGAAACACAATGCAGAAAAACATTAATAATGAAAAAATCAGAATCCTTCTCTAAAAAGCGCTGCCTGTCACATGTTTATACTTATTTTAGACAGGGATTTATTGTTCACAGAAGAAAAGCTGTGAAAATATATTCATGCTTTTAGCTGTTAAAAGTGCCATGGAGGATTCAAGGGAGACAAATACGTGCTTTTTTTGTCAGCTCGGTTCAGGAGCTCTGCTTATGTCTGATTTGGGAACCTCAGAGAACTGTTCACTTTAGAACAACTCAAGGACTGAATCACAGAGCATCACTCTTCATCTTATTTTACTTCACTTCTCCCTGGACAGCTGCCAGAACCTGCAGGGTCCCTGTTTTCTGCTGGTGCTGCCCGCTGCTTATTTCCCCTCCTTGAATAGCCTGGTCCTAGCCCCACAGAGGGGTATATATAAGGTATCACCCACCGCAGTAGTCGGTGGAAAGCAGCCTGTTTCATTGGACTCCTAACTAATCCCTGGTGCCTAAATGCCACAGAGTCCTTGTTCCCAGACACCAGTCATTCCAAGTGGCTCCCCTGGGTGTCTCACAGCAGTGTTGATGTGGGCTGCAGTGTCCCTCTGCTCTTCCTGCAAGGAGCCAGCACTCACTGTGACACTCTCCATCTCTCATCCCTCCTTCTGCCCTTTGCAAAACCTCTGACACCCCACATGTGCCCATCTCTGCTGTCTTGCAGCTATTGCCAAGCACCTGTGCTCACCTGGGGAGGGGTAGCAGCACTGTGGGGCACATAAGAAACTCCTCTTCCTTCCAGATCCGTAGAGGCTTTCCTGATGAAATCAATCAATGCCCATTGACCTCAAGTTTCCTACATTCCCAGGGCTTCTGGCTCAGGTAGTCTTTGCATTTTTGGCATGCATGGTCCTGGGCTGGGTTTTTGATGCAGGGAACAGCTCAGAGATAATTGGCCCTATTTGGATTTCCATGTCTCTGGTGGAGATGCAGCATTTAAGCATTAATTTGTTCAGCATGAATTTGCACAGGAGGCAGACACAGAGGTCAGACTCTGCCACGTTGAATCATGAGGGCCCCTTAGTTCTGCCTGCGTGCCTGCCTGCTAATCAAGGTTAATAGGAGCTGGCAAGCTCCAGAGGCCCAGTTACGCTCATTGCTTTGAAATCTTTCAAAGGCCACATTGACTATGATGAGCAGAATCAGCTGTGCTGGTCTCACTGGAGTTACATTTGCTTGCACCAGTTGTCAGTTTGTCTATTAAACAGATGGACCTGCTGCTGAAATAAAACATCTTTCTTAGGTCAATATTGATTTAAGCTGAAACAGCGTTGAAATGGAGATTGATAGCATTTGAATAAATGGACCAATAGAACCTCTCTACTTGTGTTGCGGTTTCTATATTGGCACTTCAACATCTGCAGCGCAAAGGAAGTTTTAGGACTGAATGAAATCTCATTCTGCTGTGGCTGACACTAGACACCCCTGTGACATGAGGACTGAAGGGATCAGCCTTCCTTCCACACTGGAGAGGTTGCAAAACCAACTATCATTAAACAGAATTCCTGCTCCATCAAGTAAATCTATGGAGCACCTTCAGTTTTGCTCAGAGAGGCAACCCCATGCTTTACACCCGAGCTGAACTTCTCAAGTCTGCATCACCGAACTACAGCCCAAGGCCCATATTCTCTCCAGAATGAAGGCAGCATTCGAGTTCCAAAGCACAGCCCCACAGCCATTGCCTGTGCCCTACGCGCTCAAAAGTCACAAGCCCCTAAGATCTTGCTACTAAAGCTGTTGGTGTTCTGCTGCTGCCCATGCCCAAAATAGCTTCCCTATTGCATGGCTGGATGTCTCTGTGATTATCTCAAATCTGCACTTGGAATCTCTTCAGCTTAATCCTCCACACACCACACAAGCACAGCCCAGTACAGCTAGCAGAGATAACTGCTGAACTGAGTTCAGGATGAAACTTAAATGTGATTTCATTTCAAACCAGCAACAGTGCTGCTGAGAGAAGAATATGGAGAGATCATGGGCTTTTCTAAAGGCTGAGAGCATGACTGTAGTGTTGTCTGTGCTTTAAAAGAACAAGTCCGCTGCCTGTTCTGAAAAGGGTGTCTCAGATGTTTAAGTCCAAAACGCGTATGGAGCTTTGAATACTGGGCTTTACATTGGCACCAGTCTCAGGTTCCAGAGAAATGCCTGCATTTGGGGGTGAAAACAGGATTCCTCCTCAACATTTCTGCCATAGAATCTTGTTTGAAGGTGGTTCACTGTCCCAGCACACCTCAGCAGAGCCCATCTGTGCAAAGCCAGTCAGGTCCTGCATGCAGAGGATGGAGAAGATGGCAGCAAAATACCATGTAGGAGTTCCCAACAAGAGTGCCTAAGGGCCAGCGGCCCTCATCCTGACACCAAGGCAGGGCAGGAGAATAATCCTCTGGGATACATGAGACTGCGAGATGTATTTTCACCTGCTGGGCATAAGGAGCAGCACCACGTAACTGCAGAGCAGTGATGCTCTGGAGAAGAGGGTTCATGCCACTGCTCGGCATTAACCTGTCCTCTCAGTCTGAACACGGGACTGCCTTTTGTATACCAAATGCTGATCTGAAAGAAGGCATATGTAGCCCAAACTCTTTCATGGCCAAACATTTGCAGACGTTGCCATTACAGCAAAGGCTCTGTGGTGATGTTACATAGAGCCTGCGTAGGAGGGAACAGAGAACCACTTTGCACTCAGTACTAATGCTTTTTGCTAAGCATAATCCAGCTGAAGGCTTTTTCAGCACAGCAGAGTTCAGTGGAGGACTAGCTGAGTGTGCTGGTTCAGAGGGCACTAATGCAATTGTGTGATTAATTTACATCTGTGCTTTTGTTTGCTCTGAAGGCTGCTGCTCGGTGGAGACAAGGCAGCGTGATACGGTCAATCACTCCTACAGTGCTCGCTGTCCTCTGACAAAGAGGACTGCTGGCCTCTGAGAGCTGTCTCCTTCAAAGCAAGGATGAGTCACTGCCCCCGGGTAAATAGCGAATGTTATGGTGATACTTAAGACAGAAAGACAGTGAGGTGGAACAAACAAGGTAATTTCTGAAAACATACTCATTTCAAGGAAACATATTGTGCTTAATCATTCTTCCAATGATGTTAATGAAAGTTAGGCATTGACAAAAGGCACCACAGCGTTTGTAATGTATTTTGACATCTGTGGATGAAAGGTTCTAAATAATAGCTAAGGATTATGTATTCCTCAGTGAAAACATGAGCTAGCCTGCTGGATAAATTAATAAACACATTGTTATGTAAGTATGGTAAAATGCTTCTGATGCTTCATGCCTACACTTGACATTTTGACAAAAGGAAGCTGAAGATTTGTTTATTTTATTTGATTATTTTATTTTATTTTTAATTTTATTTTATTTCATTTCATTTCATTTTATATTAGTTTAGTTTATTTATTTTAGTTTATTTTAGTTCGGTTTAGTTTAGTTAAAATTCATGCTGGTAAGGCTTGCTTGAAAAATCTCCAGAATGCTTTCAGTTTTAAGACATTCAATCTCCAAACAGAGACAAATGTTTCAGCTCTGTTTCACAGGTAGAGAAATTGAGGTATGCAAAAGATCACTGAGACTTCACTGTCATGGGATTTGTGAACTAAAGGCTGCACCCCTGGTCATTACAAAGATATAGCAAGAGCTGTTTAATCAATCTTATCATGTAAAAACCTCAAAATGGTCTCACAAAAACAAAGGCACCTTCCTGGTGTAAAAGTACCAGAAAACAGATGGTTTTGGGGTTTAGATATTTATTAATGGCCAAGAAAATTTACCATGCACTCATTGTGGAATAGTTTGCACTCTACCCTAAGTCTCACCATGAACACTACAAGCATGGAAGACCCCAGATGGCTTTCTGTGCCGTGTGGGATACAGGTTCCTGTCTCTGGGGGCTTCACCATTAATTTCTCAAAGCTTCTTGGAAGGTTTTTCTCACCTCTCCACACAGCTGAGTTTACCACTGGAGACATTGTACAGCATTGCCAGTGGATGCTAAAGCCTGTCCTTGCATTCCAGCTCCAATTGTTAAGTGCCACTATGATTAAGCCAAAGACCTTTCTTTCTTCTTTCATCTAGATCTCTGAACTTTCAGCATTTGTACAGTGTTCCTCGCTGTGGTACAGGAGCATCGCTTAAACACCAGACTTGATCTCAAAGCTGAAATGTCTAGCATCTGAAAGTGATATCTAGTGGTAACACAAACTTGAAATCTGCTTTCAAGCATTAGACTGCTTCGTACATAAATGACTGGTGTTCGCTACTAAATGCTAGATAACCTAGTATGGAGTATTTATAGCAAATCACAAAATGTATCACGAAGTGGTTCTGTTTTCCAGGTGCAGTTTACATCCTTCCTGCAAAGGAAGCCCACAGAAATGACCAAGACTGAAACTGGTTATCACAGGTCAAATTCCAGTGCTTCCAGATTTTTCTGGCATTGTATTTTCTGCATCTCCAGCAACTCCACAATCATTCTTCTGGACTTGGAAAAAGTGAAGATTAAAAGATCACTCTCCAGTGGATGACAATTTCCTTCCAGAGCTGAAGAGGGTTTTGTTTTGTTTTTCTCTTTCATTTTTCCCTCAGATTCAGGGATCTGTGCTGAAAGAGTGAAAGAATTTAGTACCCTGCCTTCCGTCCCTGGACCCTGACCCGCAAAGACTACTTTGAATTCTAAGCAACAACACATGAGGGTTTTTAAAGGCTTAGTTCATAGTGACATTATACAGAGTGGATGTCCTGCCTTTCAGATGTTTGACTGGCAACTAAGGGAAAAACAAGCGATGCAATATCAAGTCACAGAACAATATAAATAAGCAAACAGACAAGGAAAAATAACAATCAAGGAAACCTTGTGATATTCCCTGCCATCCTGTTTTCTGGTCTGCCTGAACTTACTGCTGTTTTCCTGTGGGAATGAGGTTTGGTGTGATAGTGCCCTCTCTTCGTTATGTCTCTTGATATGCCTTCTAATTTCAGTGACATTTGGCAGGAAGGTAATGGTCTGAAGGAGACAATGTTTCCACAACAACCTCATGAGCACAGGTGGTTCTGTGCAGGAGGCCAGCTCTGAGTTCATTTGACTGGGAAGGAGCCCTATTGGGAATCTCACACACTGCTAGACAGCAGAGGAGTCAGGTGATGAAGTGGTTTTATACATGCCAACCATGGATAAAACTCAAGAATTTATAACTTCTTCTGTACAAAACCAGTCACATTGGGAATATCCTTGGGAATCCAGGTCTGCCTAGTCCTGGTGCTCAGGGATCTGCTTGTTCCCTGCCTTTTTGAAATGCTTTATCCACTTAGATGACTCATGGGGACAAGGACTCTCTCTTAATAAATGTCCATACCTAGCACAGTGAGTACCAGTCTCAGCTGAGTCAAGGACTCTTTCACAATGAAGGCAATTATGCATTAATGAAGCCTGCTTGCTATGAAACCATAATACTCAGATCAATCAGGTCGATCACTAATCTTCCTTCTCTTTGATACAGTTAATGGAGATGCTGCCTTCAATTACTGCTCTGGTAGTACTGAGAAGAATCATTTATTACCACAGGAAATGAAAAAAAGAAACCCATCAAATGAAGGTGAGACTGAAACTCATTCCATCACAGCGGAGACTTTGATTCTTCGAGTTTTTCATAACAGACACTTAATGAACAAAGAATGGGTGAAGTTGGTATGATGGGCTGGCAGTTCTAGATTGCACCGCATTTGCTTGGTGGAAAGGGAGTATAAAAACCAAGAAGAGGAAAAGAAAACTGTGTGGTTTTGTGTTTGGTTTTTAGAGGAGAGGGACGTTCATTCCCACATGCATGTTGTCTTCAATGACCATCGTGGTCATTGGTGTCAAATGCTTCTGTTGTCAAGTTTTTCTGTGCAAAGAGAGTGTCTGGCTGCTGGAGCAGCAGCAGCAGCTGTTGCATGCAGCACAGCTTGGAATGCCTCCTGTAGGTCACTGCTCATGGATTGCTGCAGACAGCCTAGCCCCTGCTGCTGGGCTTTTCCTTAGCCTTTAAATGGATACTCTGATGTGGGGTGATTCTCTCTGGACACAGTTATAGCAGGGAGCAGTGCTTCCCTCCTCATGGCACAGTAGCTACCGTGTAGCTCGCTTCCCCGCATCGCTCTCTCTTTCTTCCTCTCAAAAATAGCTGCAAACAGAAAGCAATCACTTAAGCAATGCTGTTGGTTAGATGAACTCTGTGTTGCTGACCTTTTCCCAGTCCTGGGAGACCAAACAGGCCTTTTGTCTTCTGCTCTGCCCTGTCAAATGCAACATCTGCCTGTGAGAGGCCAGTCTCTTGTCACCCCAGCTGTGATGCTGCTCTGTCAGTATCACCTCCCTTTCTCTGCATTTCCCTCCCCTGTGTCTGCCTCTCTCTCACCAGCTCCTTTGCCCACACAAGCCCTGACTGGTCTCTTCACGTGCCATGTTCCATCTCTCCCCTTCCCAGTGCAGCTCCCGCTCAGCCCCTTTCCAAGTGCGCTCAGCCTGCCTGCTGCAGTGACCTTTCAAGCACATGTAGTGCTGTGTGTGCTGCAAAAACATGCTTCCCTCCACGTGCTGGCACAGCCTCTCACAAACTTCTGACCCTTGCTTAGCCCTCCGCCATCCCCTGGCAGAAACAATGGCAGGGTTCTTCACCTGGGTTTAGTTACCAGGGCTGAGGACTGCCAGGGAACAGTGTTGCAGCTCTGATTACACTTACATGGGAGTACTCTTAGGGCAGCAGCTGCCATTTTCTTCCTGTTTGTATTTGTTTTCCAGGCTGGTTTCCCTCTTCTAACACGTGTGTGTTGGTTTGGTTTTTCCCTATTATTTGTCTTTAGTTTGCTGCTCAAGATCTACCTGTGAAAAGCTACATCCCTTGTACTGATACAGCACAGTTCTCCCTGAGCTGTATAAGAAGTCTGTGTTACAGATGAAGGCAATGAAGAGCATAGAAACAGAAAAGGGTGACTGCAGTGCTTTTGGGAGAGTGAGGAGAAGGCAAAAGCAGCAAGTCCATGTGTTTAAACTGTAAACTTGATGAAAGAAATTATGTCTTCCTTGATTCTTATTTCTCTAGTTGTTTTATTTTGGTTTGGGTTTCATCATAAGTGATTTGCTCAAACTCCTAAAGTTTTGCGGTGCCCCTTTATCCTCCTATCTCTGTTCCTTCTCTCTGTTTAACCAGTGCATTTATGGGGAGGCTGAAGCCCAGATAAGGTTCTCTTTGCATCAGAATCCTTGACACTGACCAAACTAATAGTGAGATGAAGCTTGTGAGCTTGTGGCTTCTTCCTTTCCAGCATACATCCTCCTTGCAAGCATCAGCTTGAAAATGTGTCTTCCAACAGAAACCTCTTTTAGTTGCTTCTTTCTTGGACTTTGCCACTGCTTCCCTTAAACCCCTTGCTTCTTGTCTGTTGTAGATTCTGCCAGGCAAATGCCACAGAGAGACAAACAGGTCCCTTGCACATTGCCTCCTTCCCACTATCCTTGCAGTCACCTGGCACTCCTGGGGCTTCACCAGGCTGCAGAGCTGCGGCAAGTTTGCCACCCCAGAGGAAGAAGAGCTGGCCTCATTGCCCCTTGGAAGTAGAAGTAAAGACTCAGCACTCTGAGTGGCCTGAGTGGAGAAGCTGCAGCATTTCTTCCAGGAATGCCCTTAGTGAGTACATCATTGTAGGGAAGGCTAGACCCAAGGAAGGACACACACGCTTCCCCTTACCTGGGTTTAAAGCTGGGGGGGACATCAGCCTCTCTTATTCTTATGCCAGGCACAGCAAGCCATAATGCTCACAAGCCCAGTGCCATCTTGGTTCCCCCTGGGGCTGCCATTTGCCCTCTATGAGAGAATAAGCTCAGATTTCATTCAAAACCAAATCCACAGGATATTTCTTGCTGTTACAGAACAGACAGAACACTCTGGATTGTCTAGAATAACACAGATATAACCTGGTTTATATTTACAGTTGCTTGTTTTGGAAGTGATGCTGACTCAGGAATTTCTGTCAATTTGGCAAAATCCTTCAGCTTTCACCAGCTGGGCTATGCCTCATGCCTCAGCCTCTGAATATTTGCTTTGCTCCAGACCTGTATCCCTGCAATGCAGATTATAGGTAGGACACATGGTTATTTGTTTCTTTTCTACCTGGAAAAGTATTTTCCTTTTGTATAGTTCAATGTTGTCTAAATAAACAGCTACTCTCTCTTGG
Source organism: Coracopsis vasa (assembly GCA_026283785.1). Lineage (NCBI taxonomy): Eukaryota > Metazoa > Chordata > Aves > Psittaciformes > Psittacidae > Coracopsis > Coracopsis vasa. The sequence continues at coordinate 42,088 of JANHGB010049464.1, forward strand.
TGACATTTTGAAACAAAAGCTGATTCTGCAAGCAGCGCACAACATTCAATGTTTAAACTATCTATTTATCTCCATCCAGACACTATGGCCTTGACACAAACACGTTACACCACAGCACTGTGGAGCAGTAAGACTAGTTCTAGTTACTGGTTTTAACAGAGTATGTTTACAAAGCAGCTGTTTGATTCTTTTCATTTCTATTTCCTTTTAAACTTGATACTCTATTTTTTTCACAGAGCAGGTGCCACAACTTTAATAACTGAGACGCAGTATCTCATTGCCCAAAGAAAAGAAAAGAAAAGAAGAGGACAGGAAAAGTTTGCAGCTTATCGTCAGCTTTCAAGAGAGAACTTGCAGACAGAGCAGGAAGGTGCAGTCAGGTTCAGGAACCTGATGAGGAATACAGAGAAATGTTAAATAAATTATTACTAATGCATTATTAAAAATAAGTCACACTTCTATAGCTCGTCTCAGGTAATGAACTCGAAGCCATTCATAATTAATTTCACAACTCCATGTAGGTGAAGGAACTATGCCACTTTGTTTTTATGAGCAAAGAGCTGTGACATTGAGAAGTGAAGCGTTTAAGGTCATGTAGACCCCACTTGAACAGCACTGGGGAGTTTTTCCCAAAGATCACTCCACCAGGTGAGTAAGGGGGTAGGGCAGTCTGGTTGATTTTCCAGGTTTTAAGCTTCTGGAGCTGGCACCATCTCTCTGTCCTGGATTAGATTGGATTCTGGCCCAAGGGGGTCTCCAGATGTGCCCACTGAGGCATTGACCCAGCATCCTTAACTCTATGGGAGGCTGGGCTTAAACCACGACAGCTCATCATCCTGAAACCTGGATTTGCCAAAAAGGTGTCTCACAGTGCAACCCTGCAACAGGGCACTGAGGGCTTCTGTCACTATTGTTGAAGCCTGAGAAATTGTAATGCTTCACAGAAGAGATAAAAAAGGACCTGATGCACAAAAACTGATTTAACCCCTGGGCAGTGGAGCTGCATCTGCCGAGACAGGAAGCTCTTGTGCCACGTGCTGACGGGAGGCAGCAGGGCAGTACCTGTCTGATCTGCTCATACACAGCGAGGAAAAAGCATTCCTCTGCTGCTGAACCCAATGAGAAAAGTAAAATCCTACCCCAAATTATTTCTAACATGGTATATTAGAAACCAAAAGCAATGACATTTGCTGGCATACTGACAATAACATGAATGTTACACACGATACAACCCAGTATTTTCTCAGAGCTGAAGTCGACTGTGCAGCCCCTATTACTTCCACTTTTGTAGGCTGCATTGCAGAGTGCTGTGGGAAGCAGCATTTTGGGAAATGTCATGGTTAGAGAATCCGAGCCCCAGGAGCCCAGGAGAGCATGACGTGCCCTCCTTTCCCCAGCGCTGCTTGCATTTCCAAATGGCAGATGTTTCTTTTTCTCGGCTTTCAGCCTCATTTTATTTCTCATTGGCAATTGAGTCAAATTGCACGGTACACTTGGTATCCTGTGACTGTGCTCCTTATCGAGCGATGGCAATCTTTCTGTGAAACAACACGTCCAAATATTTCCTTACATTGTCATCCTTGCCCAGATGAAGGTATACCCGGTACCTTCTGCACCAGCTCACTGTGTCACGCAGGGAGCAGCAGTGAGACCCTGGAGGCAGAATATGCTATTTTTAGTTCTGTACTTTAAATGTGTATCTTTTTTCCCCACCTCCTAAAACTGTGTTTATTATCAAGTCATGTTTCAAAGAAGCAATTGATTCCTGCATTTAAAACACTTCCCCAGAAAGTGGTGACACGTAGGAAAGATCATGGAAAATTATAGTTGCTTCCTTCTCATTTTACTTTTACTCAAGCTGTTCCTTGTTGTGCCTGCGTCGGCAAGAGATGCGTGTATGTTGCCTCCAGCGCTGGGTTGTGAAGGGCCCAGGGAGCCTCAGGGAAGAGGATGATCATGATGAATGCACACCTTCTCCTGGGGCCAGAGGGGTTCCTGCAGGAGGTGAGATCCAGATGGTGAAAACAGGCGATACTCTATTCAGACAGCAGCAGAGGATCTGTCAGGACTCCGGCTGCTGATGGTGAACTCTGGTTCTCACAAGGGTTTATGTATTTCGTGAATGTGAGCTTTAGCTGCACTAAATATGCAGTTTCCTTCCTCAAAGCAACATCCTTTTCATATGAAATATTCTGTTAGTTCTTCTCCTGCAGGCTTCTACTGACAGGGGTTAAATACGCTACAAAAAGTGCCCATGAAATGGACTATGTGAAGATTTAATGAATATTGTGATAGTCTTAATAATCTGGTGGATAGTTCACTCTTATCTTTGTGTGTGTGTGGAAGAGCACGAAAAGAGGAAATCTGTGATGAGTAATGGCCATATGAATAATTCATTTGACAGAAAACTATTTTGTATCTTGACAAAAATCTTGTATCCCTATGAAAGCAGAAGCTCCCGAGGCAGCACAGTTTGCCTCTAGGGCAATAAGCTTTCTTCTTATCTTCGGTTCTCATTTTCTCATTCTTTCATTGTTATTTACTCTATCAAAATTCATCATTAATAATCACTTGTCAGGAGTTTCGCGACTCTACCAACAATTATTTTGCTATTCTGCATTGCATATTTCCAGGGTGAACAACAGACCATAGATTCCATGTTTGCTAATAAAGATCTGGGAAAGAAAATAAGCAGAATGGATGTAAGCTCTGAACAACAGAATGAGGTACAGGTTTGGGATTTGATTGCGTTTTTACCAAGTGAAAAATGACATTAGGATTAGACAGAAAATTTTTGCTGAAAATAAGAAAAGGTTACCTCAACTTTTTTGCAGTTACAGGACTGTATTCAAAAGAGGGACTTTTATACCCATCAGGGAGCCATCCAGGGTTTATGCAGATTTGACATTTCCTTCTTTCCTCCCTATTTGTATCCAGAGCCCTGGGTGAACAGCCTCCCTTTTGCTTGCTCTCTCCAAATATCTTTGTCTGGGCAGCTGTTGATTCAGGCCCTGTGAGTAAATAAAACAAGGAGGACTTCCTGCATGATCTAAAAAGAAATGCTATTTTCTGACTCCTGACTTGTCATTTGTGGTGTTAGCATTATCTTACTGAGACAAACAAACCGCCTACTTCAGATTAGCTTTGCACTCACAAAAGCTGCAGCAAGTGAACTTTCCTGACATTAACGGGAGGTGATGGCGGGCGAGGGAAGATGCTGCCTTTGTCCGAGAGGAGAAGCACTGCAAGCCAGCATGCCCACAGTGCTCGAGCTTCCTGCACAGCTTTTATTTTCCCAGTGCTTGTGAGTGTTACTAACGGAAATCAAAGACAAAATCCTTTAAAGAGTTCAGTTCTGTCACCCCCCCCCCGCACGCTGCCTCTCACCATCGTTTAAGGAGTACTATTCACCCAAATACCCCAGTGCTCACTGGCTGCAAGCATTGAAAAAGGGGGTCAGTTGACAGAAAATGCATCCATTTATAATAATACTAGCAGCAACAATTCTGTTAGCCTTATTTTACACATATGGAAAGGGAGGCATGGAAAGTACAAAGTGCTGAAGCTGGGAGCATCACCTGGGACTGGGATACAGGTGCTTCTTCTTCCAGGTCTCTCTTCTAATGACTAGACCAATGTTGCATGATCCCAACATGCAATTGCTATCAGATATTCCTTATTAAACATGACTAGAACTCGTCAGGGGAGCCTCACACAGCTCTTTGAGGTTCATATATCCTCATTGACCCTCAGTCATATTTGTGCTGCGTCTTTCAGAGCACCAGGCAGTTAGGATGAACGCTCCTAAACTGGTAGCTCAGCATCTGCGTTTGTATGATCTAGCGCATCCGTGCCCTTTTTTACATCCCATTAACACGTCTGAAGGCTACTGCACTAACTGCACCCTGTACCTACGTTTTAGCTCCTGTTCCTTTCAGACAGTCCAAGCCTAGGAAGGAAGGAGACGGAAAGGACAAAATCATAGAGCATGCCGCTGTGCAATGATAGGAAGTGCTGGATACTGAGAGGTGCTCATTATTTTAAAGTTGAAAGTGCTAAGAATATCAGAAGTGCTGAGCATCTTCAGCATTTGCTGGCCTCAGCGGGAGCAGACACTCGGCTTCTCTCAGCTGACACTAAGGGCTCACCAGGATCACCCTGGTAATGAGCTCAGACAAATCAACGTTCCTTGGCTGGCACAATGTAAGGAGACGTGAGAGCTGTTGAACAGAAAGTTGAATGGACGCTGGCTTCAGCAGCCATGGAAAAAGCCTGGGAACCCGTGTGGTTTTGTTTAAATCACACATGCACAAATGCTCTGTGAAAAACAGAGCTTTAAAAGCTGAATGACACCTTGAAGCTCCAGTCTCCAGGGCTCGTGTGGGCTGTGGGGGCTCCCCGGCCAGGCAGCCACTCCATCAGTCCTCCCTCTCTGCTCTGTGCTGGGGGACAGCCAGTGCAGAAGCTGCTACTGATGCGGAAAGGTGCAATTGCAGGCTCCATGTGTGGGGCGGGAGAGCATATGGGTGAATAGGAGTCTTTACCACAATGATTTGTTTTCAATAATCTCTTCAGGGTCTCTTTGCTGTTTGCAAGCCAAGAGGGATGTGCAGGTGACGGGGAGGTGAGGATGCTGGGGTTTAGGTAGATCTGGAAGGACTCTTGTGTTTACTGTGTCCTCATTAACGCTCTTGAGAGGCACACTTCTGCCAGATCAAAGTACTTAAATAAGCACCACTTCAGTGCTATTTAGCACACAAGCTTCAATATTTGAAATCAGAAAGAAACTTTCAGGCCCTCTCTCTGATCCAGGAAACACTTGGTGAAGTGATGTTGTTAATAGCTGACTTCTGTTCAGATCTGCCTGCTGTTTTACCTTCCTCCAACATTATCCAGGAGTGGAGTCACCACAGTTTCTTTTCACCTGTCCTGTGCTAAGAACATGGCCCATGTGTAACTGCTCAAAGCATGCCCCATCTCTTTCATGCTCCTTCCTGCCAGAGGAAACTTATTGCCACATAGCCTCCAGCAAGTCCCACTGCTCCAGCAAGAGCCCAAAGAACCTGCTTGCGTGTCTGCAACTTCCCTTGGACAAAGGAGTATTTGATAGAATACGGAAATGACTCGTGGAGACACCTAATGGGTACCAAGACACTATCTGTGATCTTGGCAGCCCTATTCTCAGTACAATCCTTTCTTTCCTTTATTCTCTCAGTCCTTTCTGATACTGTTTATGATTTTTGTCCCCTATCTCTACAGCAAGGCGCCATATTAAGACTCCTTCTCCCAGCATTACTTCATCCATGGTTGCTGCTTGTTGGCGTGATGCATTCCCTGGCTGCCAGCTGGCTTGTGCGCGTGTTAGAAATTGCAGAGATTTAAAAGGATCTGGAATTTCCAGTGTTAGAGCAGGAGGCACTGGGGGTACAGAAAAGTAAATACTGTTCGTGTCTACTGTTGCGGTCTTCTAAACCTCCAGAACATAGGAAAAGAACATGATTAAACACAGGTTATGAGGCTGGAAAATGATGAAATTCCTGTTAGCCAGCATGATCAATTATATGACATTGAATTTTCTTTCCAAAGGTGTGCACAGGGCAAACCCAAAGCATCCAGCTGACAAGCCCAACCAAAATGGACTATTTGCATCTCTCTGCAAGCAAATGGCAAATCTGAACCAATTCCAGAGTCACTGGTGTCAAAGCTGGCCTGACATGGTGGTAACCCAAGCAGATGGATCTGAAGCTTGTCTGAGGAATGCATTTCTTTGGAAAAAGCCAGGCTCACAGAGTGAGCAGCTGGAGGAGGAAAGGAATGCTTTTGGCGTCATACAGACCAAACTGCCTGGAAACAGAACCTGAAGTCATGGAGAGTGCAAGTGCAGCATGGCAGGGTGAACACATCCTGAGAGAAAAGATGAAACTAGATCAAAAACTGAGAAAAGAGGAGAAACCACACTTGTCCACCAGTGATTCCTAGGCTGCCTGCTAGTTCAGATCAAGCGTCTAATCCAGAAACGCATTTCACATTGATCTGAATGATCCCTGTTTTCAGCTCACTTTCAAGAAAAAACTGTACATTTCTGAAGTCTTATTCCAGAAACTAAAGGTATTTCTTATGTCAGCTGTCATGTGCCAGCATGCTCCAGCCACAAAGCTGGGCTTACAGCTCCCTTTCCTTGCTTCACTGGTAGCAGTGTGCCAGCCAAGGGAAGTGGCGAGCAGCCTCCTGAGCTTTTGGGAGCTATGCAAGCCCCTGGAGCACCCACATCTTCCCAACAACTTTCTCCTAAGGGTAATACAAGTCTTAAAACAATGTCCTGGGCTGACTGTTGAGTTTTTTTTCAAGTGCATCTTTAACTGATCAAAGCTTAATAAACCCTGACTGGAGATGCTATATTCATATTGAAGTTTATGCTGTAAGAGAGCAGCTCTGACTGTGGTTGGGAGCACCACATGGTGGGTGGTTTCTTCTTGTCCCATGAGATGTACTCGGCTTGACAGTATTCTCCTTTCTCAGCAGTTATAAGGGGCTATCATATTTACGCTTCTCTGCTGTAAGCAGTTTCATCATCTAAGTAGAAATGAAAACATTGGCACAAAACACTGAAATCAGGATTGTTTAAAATGTTCTTCTACTACAGGTATAATATGGAAGCACACCACTGACTACCTGCTGTGGGTATGAGTGGAAAAGAGTGCAAAAGCAGCTCTCATCTTTTTCTATCTAGCTCCTTTGCTGCTGTTAAAACAAAATTGTTATACTCAGCATGTCTCGTGATAGGAACTCCTGAAGGGCCAGAAAAATATAATGACCGTGCCTAGCTGGGGTGATCTACTTGCTGAAACCCAGTTTCCTGGCTCTTAATGAGTTTGCCCTTTCCATAGTGCTGAGCAAGGTTAGCATCCTGCTGTTTCTTCTTGTGTCTCATTTCTAATGGCTACAAGACTTTGAAGCAGCATTACCGGTTTCATGGGCAATACCTGTCAAAAGCAAAGAGGAGATGGGGAAAACTCCACGTATGTATGTGCCTGATATATTTGCATACACAGACACAATGCATTATTTGTTGGGAAGAGCTTTTTACAATGCACTCATCAAAGTGTTGGGTTTTTTTCCTGACATGTTCTATACAGTCCTAGTATCTACCTAGGAAGCCTTTTTCTGCTAAACCTTTATGAACCTTTTGTAAACTAAACATGAGAGAAGGCTGTGCACTAAGCAGCTGCTGTAATTAACCAACAGAACAAGATAAATACAGTACTCTTACAGATAACTCAGTTATTCAGCATAATTCAGGGTATGTTTGCTTGATAGTTTTGCAATAAAAACTGCTTTCTCTGGTGATGTATCTCTCAGATTTAACCCATGTAACAGATGCTTCTGAGCATTTGCAGCTCCTGAGCACTGCTAAGCTCTGAAAACATGAATAAGGAAGCTAGTAACATGACTATCAGAGCATGGGCTATCGTAGAGTGACTTGAAATACAAGTCTGTCTATGACCCTATGACTTGGATATCAGGGTTTCTTGGCTTTTGTTTCATTCACCGTATTAAGGCACAAAGAGAAACTTTGTTTTCTTTTTCTTCGTGGAGAAAGGGCATTTTGCATTCTACATCTGCCATCTGCTCACTTGTTCCTAGTGATGGCTGAGAACAGTAAAATACTACTCCATGGCCTGCAGAGGTTGGCAGTGCGAAGTTACAGTGTGTGTACACACAGGTATGTGCTGGGAACTGGAAGTTTGCAGCAGCCCTAGACCTTATGTATATAAATTCCAACAAGCACAGAAAACTGGGCAGGCTGCCTCTTGTCCTGGACCTCTGATGATAGCTCACCCTTTCTTCAAGTCTGGCTTCACAGTGGCCTCATGCCCCACATTTTATATTACTATGCGCCATATAAAGTATTTCTCATCTGGAAACATGCTGAAATGGCAATTCTTACACTTCATTTGGAGTGGGTGAGGAACAGGGTGGGATCTCACAAGGCCTTTTACTCAACTTGTTTCCTGGTAGGCAGCTGCTTTTCCCCTGCACTTACCATGAACTGATTTTTGACCTGCTTTTCAGACTGTCTAGTTCTGTCCTTGCTGATGGGGCATAGCTGATACCTGCCAGTAAGTTTTCACAGCAACTGCTTCTTGTTTGGAATAAAATGGCATGTCCTAGTTTAGACAAGTGGGTTGGTAAAAAGGGTTCTTCTAAGCTCTCTATTTCATGCTTTCTATGTTACGGAAACATTGTATTTGGCCAAAATTAACCAACCACTTCACTGTATTTTATTTTCTACCCCCAAGTGGCTTTATAAATGCTGGTGGGACATAGATGGAGCTGTCCTACAGGTTAGAGGAAACATTATTTCTATGCTACAGAAATGCTGCTTGCAACATTAAGGTCACACCACCCTAACATGATCCTGCCACGGAGATGAATACAGATTTTGATGCAGTGTTGTGCTGTGTTGTCCTCAATTAACTGAAGGCAGTTTGCCTCGGGGCCTGACAACTCATCTGTTCACTGGAGCTCGCACCGAATTAACATACCACAGAATTGAAAGATTCTTCCACGACAAACAGCCTGCTCATTCAGCTGTTGTTTCGTTGTTGTGCTTTGATTTGATACCATGTTTGATTTCATTTGTACATGTGCTAGTCGTGAAAAAAATATTGCTGTAGCCTTGCTCTGAGGCATGAAAGGTCGACAAAGCAAATAGCTGCTGTCTTTTGGGGGAATTAAAATACACGATGTAAGATAGATTTGGAATGGCTTGCAGATGCTGCACATTAGGGAGCTAAAACCGCTTTAATCCTTATTTAGAACTTTGTGTGCTTGTGTGTGGGATGGGCTTTTTTATAATTAATTTGCACATGCATCTTGTATAAAGGATTCCTTACCATACATGAGCCTTCTCCCTTTCAATCTCCACACATTCCCTAATACTAACAGAATAATCATGTCAGACCTACGTTCTAAGGAGTACTCTCTGTTAAAGGGTTATTCAGATCATTAACTTGAGCAGCGATCACAGTAAGTGGGATCTTAAAAGCACCTGTGAGGAACCACTGAGCTGCCACACTGGATTAAAAACTGAAGTTGCATTACTAGTTTCTGTTCCAGTTCATGAAGAAATAATCTTATCCACTATGCAATTTTAAAAATACTTTGTGATAATAATATGACACTCAAAAATTCTCTGCTAAGACAAACATTCTCTTTTCTGGTAGCTTCCTAAGTTTAGCACTGCCAACTGGAAAGGCGTAAGTACTGTAGGTCAAAGGATGGAACTTCCCTATAAATTCTTCCTTTTCAGCAAACAGTAAAATCTTATTCAGGTAAGGAAAATTACTGATAACTAAGGTTCTCTCTTAATATAATTCCCATTAAAAATGTTGCAACTATTCAGCCAATGATGCTCTTGCATTCCACAGCATGATGTGACACCAGTTACTGACAGTGTTTCTAACTGTCACCTATGGACTGCTCTGTGGGAGAGCCTGCAGGTACGTTTCTCTAAGCTTCTGAACACCTGCCTTCACCAGCTACAACAGTCATGCGAAGATGAAAGTGGTGAAGTAATGAGTAGTAAAATGAAGAAATAATAGTCATAAGCATGTTTAGGGTTGCTTCCTAAGCCAAAATAAACCCTTAATATATCAGAGAAACAGGAAAAGATTTTTAACTGCCATTTCAGAATGCCTTAACCTCCCACATTTCTTAAAGGTCTTTTTAAAAGGTCACGTTGCAAAATCATGCAAATATATCCCTTTTAGTTAGAACACAAAGATATTTGACAGAGAGAAAGTCTTTGTTGCTATTCACAGTATTCTTTTAGTTAGGATGGTTCAAATATTTATTTAGCGACAGTGCTTGTGTGGTAGTGCAGGTAACCACCTGATCAATGCCTTGTTCTCAATTATTAGTGCTTAACTCTGCAAGCTTCTAAATATCCTTTTCCATCACTGAGATTAAGAATAAACTCTCCTGGGTAGAGAGGAACACACATATTTATGCTATTTTGTACCAGCTTTTTCAAAATGTTAAAATAGCTGACTCTAATTTTCATGGCAGTGCAGATGTAATTTTAACTTTCATAAACAACACAAACCATACAAACTGGAATTTATTTAATTCATACAGTACAAGGAATATAATAATTTCTGCTTCACACATGTATTGAATCGGTTTTAGGTATTTTAGTTTTAGAACTTAACATTCAGTAAGAATGTATATTATCAAAAGCCAAGTTTGAAGACCAGTTAGGAAGTACTTTATGTCACTTGACAGATTGTCACACAGGAGTATTTAAAAACATTTTCTACAGAAAAGTCAGAAAAAATCCTTTAAAATGTTCATTAATATTAAATGGAGACCTACTCATATACCAGACAACTATTTGAAATCTGTCATACCAGCAGCATCCCGACAATCCTGTAATCTCTCGCGTGTGAGTTGCAACGTAACGTTCTAGCTGTCTATGGGACATTCTCTCTGGCTGTTTTTACATAATGAAAAATACGCTCATCAGAGCATAGCAAAATGCTGCTTTAACTGTTTGATGAGCTGTTGTGTATCAACATGGCCTGGAAATGCTTCTTCTGACTTCTGAGCAGCTGTGTAACTCCTCTGCAGATCTCCAACCTGCAAGAAACACACAAACTCATTTTGTAAATCCACGCACTGCAGTGCTCTGTGCAGTACATTTCTGAGGCTCACAAATGTTTAAACACAGCTGGTCCTGAGGATGAACAAATAAAACAGAATCAGCACACAGGCTTTTGAACTCGGGGTTATATCCCCTTTACATCATGGGATGAGAAGAAAAAGATAGATGTGATTTTAATGGGAGGGATGCTTCAAGACAGTAACTTTAATTCCCATTCCACTTGACTTCTTGGAGAATGGACAAGGTACACCATGCCCAGTGCTTGAAATGAGGAAGAATAAAAAATAGAAGGTCTGTTTTTAAACTCCACAGAAGTGCTGTTGCATATACAAGCAAAACTCAATCAGTCAGGTCTCTGTAAAAGCTGCAACTCCATGTGATTTTCTGCTTCCTCACAGAGAGGCACAGCAGTGCTGAAGAGGTGACATTGCTCCTCTGCTACTTTTAGAAGTATGTTTCCACATTGTTCCCTACTTTGGGAACTTTATTTTTGCCTAATTAGGCTAAATTACTACATTGTTTTTTGGAAGAAGGAAGTGTATATAAGGAGAGCATCTCAGAAAGTGCATTCATCAGAAAAGAACCCAAATGTTCAGGAACATGTCTAGTAAAAGTCGTAACTTCTGGGTGGAAGGGAAGAAGCTATGGAAAGTGTCAGCAGGAGGCCTGTGCTGCCTGTGCACCAGTCAACACAGAGCTTCAGTACAGCAAGAATTCCCTGAAGGGGAAGAAACCAGGGTCCTGGCCAGAGAAGTTATGTTTTGTAAACAATGGCCTTACATCGAGTCTATGGATTGCATTTACCACATTGCATCAACAGCTAGCTGATCTGGCCATCTGCCTTCTCCCACAACCTATGCAGGTTCTTTGTGCAAAAGCTACACAACAAGACATTTGCAGACTAGGATTTACTCCTTCATTGGTAAGTACAGAATGCAAGTATTCTAAACCATCTTACGTTTCACAATAGAGAGGATATGCTTACAAATTAATGGGTTGTCCTCTCCTTGACACATGTACTTTAGTATCTGTAGGAGTTGAGCTGCCCACACAACTCAGACTCATAACAGAATCTTGAAGGTGTAGGCACAAGCAAAGGAGCATTTTTTTCTTGTGAAAAATGTAAGGACTTGCACAAGTTTCTCCTTATTAACAGGAATGTTAGACACACTGTTAATTCAGTATCTGAGACACTCTGTATGACATAAATTATTAACACACAAAATACAAAGTTGGAAAGCACAAGAACAGACTGTTCTTTTGAGATCAGTAAGATCATGAGATGAATAAATTATATTCTTTCTATAATTACTGATATATCATATAATATTTCACTTGACATTCTGAAAAAGCCAATGACTGTAAAGACTACAGATGGAATTGTTACTGGTTGCTTGTCTTCTGGGCATTTGGAAAATTACAAAGTTACTTTATAGCTAGTTGGCCTCATTTATTCTTTAAAGCAAACATTTGAATGACTGCTCTTACACACAAAGCTTTTGGGTATTAAAATGAAAATGTAACTTAGTTTTCCATGAGTTTATGCACTCTTCTTTTATCTTACCTATTTGGAATTCTCAGTAATAACAATCAAAAATCAACTGCTTCACCAAGGCTCCATTTTCAGATTGTAAGAATAGGATAGTGCATTACCTTCTCTGAGAGCACTGCAAAATTGAAATGGGGCTCATACATATGAGGTGCTAAAGATGAAGCAGTCTGCAGCAAAGCTCTTGCCTATGGAGAGAAAAAAAAAATACAGTGAAATCTGTGATGCAGGGAGGATGACAAGAATCTAATGCAATTTTTGTCACTCTTAAAAGAAATCATCCTATGTTTTCTTTACTAGGCCTTTCCTAAGAAAGTAATCTTCAACTATGTATCAGTTATCCTAATAGTACATTTAGGCATAATACAGTTTAATAGCATTGAAATTATACGACTCTTGGCTGAGTCAGAAAAAAACACGTTGCAACTTACCCAATTAAGCAATTTAGTTCTAAACACTGAGCAGAATATATAAATTAAAAGGAAAGCATTTAAAGTCCCACACCACTGCACTTATCTTTTGTCTCTGACAGTACTGTCTTAAGCATCCACAAAAACCTGAATAAAAAGGCAGTTTTCACCCTCAAAAATATTAACAAAACATTCTTTTTCTGACTAGCAAAATAGTAGTTAAAAAATAATGAAAAATTAATGAAAAATTAAGTATCAGAGTGTGATTTTCACACTGTAAATTCAATACAAAATTAAGGTGAACTTGTGAATGGTTTTACTACAAAAAATTATTGAGAACTTCAAGGGAAACAAAATTGATCTTTGAAAAACAAAAGTATCTGTAAATTGTTTGGGGTGGCAGAGTAAAGCACTTACTAAAACTCCCTAAATCTGACAACTCTGAGTACATGCAACAATACTTACACAAGAACATTGTGAAATAAAGTCCCAGATAAGCTGAATATGTTCACATTTTTTATTCTTCTATGCATAATGTCATTGCCATGATAATCCTGATTTTTAATTATACTTGTGATACAGGAAAAAATAGAAAATTTTAAGCTAAAACCTAAAACTGACAGGAAACCATTGATTATAATGGAAAGGCTCTGCAGTGTTAATTATTAACAATCACAACCTCCACAAATGGAGGCAAGTTCCACCTGGGAATTAAATGTCTGTAAATTTACTGATTATGAAACTAAACCCAAAGTTTATTTGTCACTGGAAACATCCAATGCTGGATTCATTTCAGTGTTTCCATGGTAATTGCTAGGTTATCTGAATAAAGTTAACTTTGAGAATTTGCTCATAAAAAAGGGGTTTACAAGTCTCTATATTGTATTATAGCTCTCTGACATATATATGTATCCATCAAAACAGACTTGCTCCTATGAGGATTAAAATAAGCCCACAGTAGTTCAAACCATCCCACAAAAGCATACTAATTTTCCCTATATGTGTATAAAAATGAACGCATTAATCCACTTAGATGTCAATTATACATCTAAGTACAATACAACTTAGTACACTCACATTATGCAAGACAAACCCCCAAGCTCACTGATGCAGAAGTATTTATCAAAAACCTGCTACTTTGGGACAAATCTCTAAAGCAATCTCTTTGTTGAAAAAAAATCTTTTAAGAGCTGATCTGATTGCTCTCTTCTGCCACCTAGTAAAAGTGTATTGTCTACATTTATAAAATGAATATATAAAGTTGTAACCTAAGTGATGATTAAAGAGTGATGGATTTTGTTTTGGGTCTCAATGTAGGAAAAAAAATCTCAACTACAAAACCTTGGTTGTCTTTGATGAACCATTTGGACATGCCCAAGAACAAGCAGTTTAATGGGAGACGGCATGACAAAGTGGAGGTTACACTGAAACATGCATAAAAATTATCCATGTTTTCTCCCTGTAGTAGTAATAAGCTAGACATCCATATGGGGCCTCCACCTCAGGGAAATGACATGTTTCTTAAGTACAAAAGGGCCAAAGGAAACATGCTGCTTAGGCTGAGATTCAACACCAACCTGTTCGATGTGACCTTTTCGCATTTCCAGCAGAGCCAAATTGTTGTAAGCTTCTGCGTAGTCATTATTGTTGACTAATGTTAGCTTGAAACACTGGTAAGCCAGATTCAGGTCTCCTATCCCCTAAAAGTAAGACTATTTTAATTTATGACAAGACTGAAAACAACATGCATCTGTTTTGTTGTCTGGAGTATCTTTTCACACATATGTACACGCTGATCAGAACCATATGTGCTTTCTTCCCAGACCCTCTCATTTTCTTCTAATTCGTCCTCCAGACAGAATCATTTCTCTCCAGCACAAACTTCCATGCCCCAAGTGATATTCATTTCATCTAATTTAACTTTTAGATGACTAACGTGTTACCTAAAGGTTACGCTGTCTGCTACCGTCTACAGTAGGGCAAGAAAAACATATGTCTCCAGAGGGAAAGTCATCTTGCCTCTCTGTGTCTACACAGAAAAAAAAAACCCCTCACACATAAGCCTAGTTTTTAGAAGACAAAAATTAAAGGAGATTAATTTCTTAGTATGGAACAGCTCACTACTCTTCAATGTTCGAGTGTTATGACCAACACTTATAGAGCCCCAGTTTAAAAATTAAAGATAACAAGTGCTGAAAAATATAGGCACATCAGTTCAAATTCAAATGTGTTAGGCAGTATAAATTAATGTGTTTATCCTCGTTGTTGTACCATCAAAGTGAACAGTTGAGTTTCTCTCTGATTTCAGTTAAATCATAATCAGCATTTGACAACAACTTGTACTAGAAAGCTGTCAAAAACTTTATCCAGTAACTTTATTCTGGGCACACAGCTAAATAGAAATCTGTTTAGTTCCAGACACAACTTCTGGAAGAACATCTGGAAAAATGTGCAATGAATGCAAATTAGTGTAGAAATTTAACAAACTTTATCACACAATTACACAATATTTCTGCTGCTGCCTATATGATGGAGGAATGTGCCTTCTCAACTATGACATTCATAGTGCTTTACTGTCTGCTACATGTTGCTGAATACATATTTTTATGGCCACAGAATTGGTCTAATGCTGCACGTAACACAAATAACAGCTCAGAGAACTGAAAAAACTTGATTTTTTGTTTCATCAGATTAGCTTGTGTTGCAGCAAAGGCTTTCAAGGGCTGGTACATGATGCAATTTTCTTATGAAAGGAAGGCTAAAGATGGTGAGGAGGGAGCATCTTTCAGGAGGAGTAAGCCACATTCTGTGAAGATGTACAGAACTTTTTTCTTTTGCCTCTTCCTCTCTAGCGAAGTGCAAATAAACCTTTAATCTGTACTGTACTCTACCCTGTATACTATCAGGTTTCATATTTCAAAGTAGGGCAATGACACCTTCCTAGTAATTCTTTTTCCAGTTTTTGTACAATTGTATTTACTCAGAAAGGTTGTTAATATTTTTCATACCACAGCCACATGTCCCAAGTTGTACCACACATCTGCTGTCTCCTCTTCATTTTCTGCCAAAAACAGTGCGCGTTCAAATGAAGATAGTGTCATATCATATTGCTGGGCATAGAAGCAACAGAGGCCCAGATTGTTAAAAAGTTGGCAGTTATAAACACCCATCTGCAAGAGCCGTCTAGATTTAAAGAAAGTATTTAATTAATTAGATTAATTTTGAATAAGAATTATGTTCTAAATGACAAAGTTCCCTCCTCCTTTCTCCCTTTACTGAGAGCAGGTAATAACCAAGTATTATAGTCTGATACTTGGTAAAGGTTTTATGAAGGGCAGTGTAGTACATTTTTGATTACCAGAATCAAAGCTGTGCAAAACAGTCTTTGTGTAAATTAGGTAACTTCTGTCTTTTTGACTGTACCACATGATCTGACTTTACCGTAAGACATAGCTTTATGCAGACTTTCTCCATTTCCTCTTTCCAATCCCTCAATGTCAATCAAGATGTAATTCGCTGCAGTCACTTTCTGTAACTCTTAGACTTCAATTTTTTTGATTGATTCCTGTCCTTCAGCACTGCTCTAATCAGTACTAGTACATCTAGTACGTGAATCTACATGAATGTTATATTTCAAACATAATTCAGATTTTGGTTCAAATTGATGGTTTTTAATGTGTCTTTCAGAATGGAGATGCTTTATAAAAATTCTGTTTATTAATATTTATAGGAAAAACAGATATGCTAAGAGGGTCAGAGGAAAAGAGGGCTGCTGTCTGCAGCATGACTGTGAGTTTCTGAACTTAAATTATGAAAGAGCTCAGGTCCAACAGAAATGAGATGCTAGGGTTTATATTGACTTAATCTGCTCTTAGGCTTAAGAACACAAGTTAGGCTTCTTTGTACTCTCACTGTACTGAAATTAAAAGCAAGCAGCATCATTCAACACTACCTTTTTCCTGCTTTGAGCAAAGCAGGGGGGAACCCCAGCCCACATTCGAGTAAGGGATTTTGTGGTCACAACTTCTCATGACTTCCTGTGGAACTTTTCAAAGACTACTCTTTTTCAAAGGGCTAAATAGGAAGCCCTTGAAGCTTCTTAATACAACTGAAGTTGAGAGTAAGGCCAAAACTGCCTCATGCTGTGAAAGATCATTTCTTCTTTATTCATCTAATAATCACTGTTTTGATAGTATTTGTTGATACTTCTACATACTCCACATGTAATGATGACAAGTTTTTAAGACAGAGATACAATTATCACTGGCTGAGAAGACAATTTAAGTTGGTATGCTGATTTTATGGTAATAAATGCTTGATCACCCTCCCATACAATCTCTTAATATTCATTTTTTGCTATCAACATTACAAAAATCAACCCTTTATAATACCCTCACACATGTTCAGTTCCCCCCTCCACTTCCCTACAAGTAGTAGATACCTATAAAACCGCAGAGCTATCTCAGGTTGGTCTGAATAGAAATGGTTACTTCCAATGCATGCAATGGCTTCCACGTGAGTATTGTCTTGTTTTAAGACGTCTTTATAGTATTCTGCAGCTGAGGAGATATTGTTCATTTCCTACACAATTGGAAAAAAATCAGATTAATTCTACTTTTTATTACCAATTTTTATTATAAAACTTATTAAAATGTCATTTTACCAAGTGCTTTACTTATGCCGTGTACTGTACTTAACTGAGATTAACTATGTATGCTTTTACAGTTCTCTGGTCATACAATGCAACACCGCTGATTGGCATCTTCACAAGCGACACACAGATCCATGAGAAGAATGCATAATAATTTACCGGTGCTAGCTTTACCTGTCATTAACTCTATGCCATAGCTACAAGAGGAGCTTTATTTGGTTTTTATTTTTCAGATTGGTCAGAAGCTTAGCACATGCAATAGGCATTTGCTACTTTTTGTATAATATCTTGTGAAACACAGTACTGTGCAGTCACTTTCTCAGTATGGTAACATACAGTAGACTTTTTTCCGCAGTCAAAGTCTCAATTATTTTTAATGCTTTGTAAGTCAACTTCTGAATTGATTCGAACACAAATGAGAATCGCATATGAAGAATTATTACCTGCCTTTGAAAACAGAAATCATACCAAATACCAGAACTTGTACTAGCTAGGATATGCCAGTTAGAGAACTATATTGTATAAAAATATATGCTTGGATGTATGCTACTTGGAAGATGAATTAGGGTGAACTCATTGCTGTAACCAACATCACACTGTTTCTGAGGAGTGCAAGTCATCAGAGGACTCTACCCCCGTATCAGAAAAAAATAAAAGATCAAAACACACTTGTTTGAGAGGAGTAATTTTTACCTATGTGCTGTAGATACAATGTACTCTCAACACAACTAAAGAATAAACTTTTTTTAACCTCAGCTGCATTATTTAGCTATGAAAAAAAAAGTATTTCTTGTGATTAAAGAAAACAGTACTAAAGCAGCCCCCCTCCTTTTTTTTTAACCAATAAAGGTCTACAACTCTTACTGTCAAAAGGCAGAAGAAAAAAGGTAGAAGAAAGGTGAAAAAAAGAAAACAGGTAGAAAAAAGGTAAAAGAAGAAAAGGTAGAAGAGCTTTTCTTCTATAGAGAAAAAAAGCTCTTATTAAGATGCCTAATGCATATATTCCACTGTGAGTCTATGTAATAGGAAAAGCTCTGTGCTGCAGTACAAATCTTTGGTAATGAAGCTATAATCCTGCACTCAGGTGTCAGTGCAAAACTAGATCCTGTCAACTATATGCTGCTCTTTAACAATTCCTTAAAGGCTTATGCAATGTTATGTATGGCTCTGTAAAATCATATCCATATTAAAAACTGTTTAACAATTCAGAAAGAAAAGCCTCAAAAAAATTATGCAGCTGTTTTCTTCCTTGCTGAAGGACAAAAAGGATTTAATATGAAAATGGATTAATGCTTAGGGGTTATATGAGAATGATGAGAACAGGAAAGAATGCCAAGTATGAATATAAACAAACAAAAAAAAATCATGACTTTAAAACACTTGTTCTAGAATAGGATCATTACCAACTTTTAGTTAAAAAACAATGTTAAGTCCACTGTTTGACATGAAGATACACAGTTTTAAAATACAAAATATATAGTTACCGAGCTAAAATGAAACTACTTTAAAACTAATCCTGCTTAAAATAACATCTACTTCCTAAACTAAGAAACATTCATGTTCCCACTGTTCTCACTGGCTTTAGAAGCTAACACTAAAACATAGTGCTAATAAAGACAATGCTGGTAATGCTGTTCAATCCTGCTAGCACTGGCTGTGGTGACTTAAGCAGTTTTAGTACAATGAAACATATATAAACTCGACCTAGCTACACGGGCAACATCTGGACCACTTGACTTAACATGGACTTGCTTCCATGTGTCAAGGGTAAATAGGATCTCACTATGTGATTAACCATTTAAACAAATAAGCCTGAAAGGCTCCCCTGATGTTACTTTGGTATCTTTGTGTAATGCTACCTGTTTTGCATCAGTGATGCTGAAAATCAGGATAGTTAATTTTTTATGACCTTACAGTTATATTCAACTATAGGCTCTTTTTTCTTGCTCAGGCAGCTAACCTTGGCCACAATGAGTGCCTAGTGGATGCATACCTCATGGATTCTGGCAATTCCACAAATAAGAGTCACTTCTCCAGGAAATCGATCTAACCCTTGCTTGAAAAGGTTCAAAGCTGTTACAGGCTGATCCAAGCGCAAATACACCTAAGCAAATAAGAAGTGCATATAAATGTCAAACGTCTGACTTTTACACTTCCACTGCTCTTTAACTAGGCAGATAAATAAAAGGGATGACACCTCCCTTTATGCAGTAAACCATTATCTGAGATGGTGAATCATACTGGGAAAATAATGAATACTGAATATATTTCTGTAATGAAGACAAAATAGGCTAATTAGGATAATTACATTTGCAAGCCTATCACCTAGACATTATTAATTCAGATGAACATTACTAATAAATGAAAAAAGCATCTTGATATTTTTTATCATATCAAAATAATATACTTCCAAGACTGAGGTGAAGGTATCACCTTGAGTATTTTCCTGTTTAATATGTGTTTTATGTTTAGGCTTGTAAGAACTGGATCTTCAGGTTGATAATGCTGGAATACTGAAATATAAGTCAAATAAGACTGCACTGCACTGAGCAATGACACTTTCAAATCTCCCAACTGCTCTGCCAACCTCCCCTGTCACAACCAGTAAAGTCCTGCAACAGGAAGAGGGCAGTTTTTTGTCTTTGTGATTCTGGCTTCTGTGTTGACTATGACAGTGTGTGATGTGGGTAACATTGTGTGAGAATTGGATAGAGGACATCAACGTGTTGATAGAGACCAATTCTGTAGCTGTCTGAAAGTACAACTGTAAAGCCCTCCCATTGTGGAGTATGGTAAATATAGCTACAGCAAAGGAAAAAACCCTGCACGCCTACTCTGGGACACTAGATGGCTAATGCGATCAATTTGTCTCCCACTGAGTGGAAAAGTGTTTTGAGTGCTCCTGTTGGAGAAGTATTACATTAAATAGTGATAATATGATGAAAAAAGGGAAAGAATCTGTGACTGGTATCCTGCCACAAGCATTCTGTGATGCAATGTAAGAAAAATATCAATGTTAACACCTGAGAAACATCCAAACACATTTTCTGCTTCTGGCCTTGAGCTTCATGGGCTTGAGTGCCAATAATCAAAATTGTAAGTTCCTTTATTTTCATCCTTATAGATATATACTGCTGTCGACATTTGCAAAGAATTCTTTCCTATGACCACTTCAGTGACATTCTTAATTGTCAAAGAGCTGTCGACTGTGAGTGCCTTCCTAGTAATGAGACTGTCATTACAAGTTGATCACTGGCAAAAAAGGAAAAAAAAACATACAGCCATTTTTTAGAGTAATTTTGCTAACATCATTTGCATTGCCTGTATTAAACTAAAAAACTAATTCCTTCTTATGAAAAGCAATAAAAAAGTGAAGGTTTGCGGGTTTTAGGGGCATAGCACTTGGTAGACTAGGACTGCAGAGCTGCTGTCCAGATGCGTAGAAAAAGAAATTCAGAGATAGGTGGGACAACTTCCACCTACTCACAGCTGCTTTGTGGAGACCTGCTTAATAAGAGAGGTCTTTACTAAAGAGCTGCAGTCATTAAGTTTTAAAGGCTAAATGCAAAATGGCTCGATTTTCTTTTTGCTATCTCTCATTTCTAGTAAAAATACCCTATCTCCAGCTTTTCTGAGTCATGAAATACTTTGCAACTTTCCAGCAGCCCTAACTTCTTTAAAGATTCTTTATTTTTCAGTTGTCTTTTGGTCTTTTATCTTTTCATAAATCGTATTTCAAGGGAGAGTTAGCTTACAGGAAAATATCAGAAAAAACTCGGATAGCTGTTGTAGTAATTAATATAAACTGAAAATTAGTCAGCTCTGTGGTACTGAACTGTTTGCACAGAACTTGATGCAATCCCACTGTTTTTTCAATGGCTGCTTAACTCAAGTCTGATGTTTTCAGTACTGTCAGATTGCCCTACTCTATTGCCTGTCCACCTACAGCCACTAAATCATGTTGTGCAATGCTTTATACTTGCATGAGCTGGTCTGTGGAGTGGGAGGTGGAAGTTCAAATGCAGCTCTTACTTGAGCTAATAATGATGTGGGGGAATGCATGTCTCCCATAACGAATTACTGTTTGTTAATCAAATTACTCTGCCAAATTAATCATTCTGTGTAGCTCATGTTTTGCAGAATGACTCCTGGTAGCACCAGAAATCTAAAATTGCTAAGCTCAATAGAATAAACTAACTCCAACTGCTGTACTGAAGACGTCCAGATAGCAATGGTGATCATTTAAATACAAAATGTAAATTGCTCAAGAAATGTAAAAGTAAAGCAAGTATCATAATATGAGTATCTGAATTATCCACTAGCAGAGATGATATCTGAATAGGCCTGCGACAGCTGGCTTAAAGGGAGCTGATAAAGAGCAACTGATTTAATCTCTTTCTAGGACAAAAGAAAGAAAATGCAGTTTTAGTTTCTCACAGGCCACCTTTTTTTTGAAAAATGCTTAGAATCTGATGTGTACCCTGGTAAGCAGGCAATTCTGAGGCTTAGCTGTGCCACTTGCTCTTCTAAAGCTTTTAATGCCTTTATTTTGGCAACAATTTCTGTTTCAAGGTCTCTGATTGCCTTCTTTAAGCTCACTTTGTTTTGATTTTGATTGTGAAACTAGGATTTTGAGCTTCACTCTTACTGATTTACTGCATTAGTTTCCCAGGAGACTATATAAAACTATATTGTTCTTCATACTGGAACTCCAATAATTCTTTAGCTACATAATCCTTATTGGAGTTTAGAGCAAAGAATACAGTAATATAGGAGATACTTTTTCTTTTCTTTTAGTGAAATCTGGAAATCTTTTTGAAAACTACAGACTTCCATTTCAACTGTTAGCACGTATTGCCTCAGATCAATATGGAGATCACACACTATTAAACTTAATGCCGTACCAAGCTCAATACTCGCTTATTCTGGTGTATGGTCTTCTCAGGAATAGTCTGGAATTTCACTTAATTTTTAAAACAATCAAATTTATGACTTACTTTTGCTAAATACAAGACTGTATCAACCATGTCCTGTTGCTTGAGAGCTGACTTAAATTGCTTTTCGGCTTCACGATATAATCCTAACCTAAAAAGACAACAGAGAGATATAGAAGGCATTTTTTTGTTCTTTAAACAACCTTATTAAATAGTGAAGCAGTGCACACTAAACCAAACATGAACTGCCCAAAAGCATACTCTGAAGTCATGTATTTCCATGTGTGTTAACAAAAAACATGCTGTTAAATATAACAAGGTTACAAAGACAACAATGCAAAACTATGAAAAAGGGAATTCCATGAAATTTCACCCCCTTCTGTACGTGCAACCTTTTGGTGCTAATTGAATAATTATGTACTTGTTTTCATAGGACTCCTTTCTGCTCTTTGTATGCAATGAATGGTAGAAAAGAACAATTAGAAAGGTTAAGGACCTCAACCTCTTCCCACATGGTTTTGGAGCAGAATGTCCTCACTCTGTAACTCCACAGGAAGCCTGCACTGGACCAGGTTTGCTTGCAGGACTTGTGACCCCATGGGGTACCCACGCTGGAGCAGTCTGTGCCTGAAAGACTGCACTCCATGAAAGGGACCCACCTTTAAGCAGTTCACTGCAGTCCATGAGGACTCACATTTTCCCAAAGTTGAACCTGTTTTGCCTGTGATGGTAATTGCTGAGTGATCTCCCTGTCATTATCTCTGAACCACAAGCCTTCCATTATATTTTGTCTGCCCTGTCCAGCTGAGGACAGGAGTGACAGAGTGGCTTCTGGTGGGCATCTGGCATTCAGCCAGGGTCCACCTGCCACAAATCAATAAATAAATAAATAAATCAGTCTAATCTTCTAAAGAGTGTCAAATAAAGGTTAGGGATAACAAAGAATTTCATTAGTTTGGGCATCTAAAAAGAAGCACTAGTTTTAAGCCAAGATACAACATGGAATATTAAAGGGCTAACTGCTGTGTATTATCAGCCTGTTCATACAAGAATTGCTTACAGAATTGTAAATACTGCAGATGATGCTTCATGTTTTTTAACAACCAATACGGAATCCATATGTTTTACATTCATGGAACAAACACGATGTAAAGAATGAAAGGAGGAGCTGCCTCAAAACTTGTTTGAATTACAGGAAGCACAGCTGTAGCAGGAGTTTCACCTGATTTAGTAGAACTGGCTGTTACGTTCATAGCTACAATCTCAGCAACTAGGCTGAACTGCTTGCAACAATCTCTCTTCCCTGCTGTTGCCACTCTTTCCCCAGAGGCTTAGCGCTGGACAGTATCAGGGTACTCCTAAGCCACTTATATCAGATGCTCAGGTATGGGGTGCCAGCCCTAAGCCTTTGCTGTCTTTGGAACTGGTACTTCCTGGGCAATGTACCTCTGGCAAAAAGGGTCTAATGTGAATATTTAATTTTTTATTACCTCCTCAATCTGAAGCCCTCATTGACAGTTAATTTCTCAAGCTAATATTGTAATACTCATTTTGTACAGTCTGTTTTAACAACAGTTCTTTGCATTTATTTACTGACTTTTCAAACAATGTTTTTGAAACACATTAACAAAGGTGAAGATACAATGAATTCAGTTACTCAGTGTTGATGCCTTTACTTCAAGCAGCTGAATATAATCTTGTGTGTTATAGGAGATTTACCTTTAAGCACAGTGCTCTGCAACTAAGTACATAGTGAACTATTTCTGTCAGTGTTCAGCACTGCGCAATACACCGAACAGTTCAGGTCCTGTATTGGTACACTCACTGCTCACAGAAGAAATTAACTATGGCTTACCTATAGTAGCACTTCCCAATTTGGACTTTCCACCACCAGTCCTTGAATTGTGCGTGCTCAGTAGCAAGGGCTGCCAAATGTAGAGCCTTCCAAAACAAATTCATCATCTTAACATTAATACCTTCAATGTTTACACAAAGAAAAGAACAAAAAGTGAACAATGTAAAGACCTTTAAGAGAAAACTTTGAACAAAAAGTCCTGGTAAACTTGAGGTGAAGGCACTGCTTTATGTTTACTATTTTTATAGCTTAGTGTATAAAGTAGCTGAGAGGATAATTTGTCCCTATAAGAACATGTAATCCAAATAGCTTCTGGTAACCCAAAGAGAAAAAGATAAAATCAATTTTTTGAATTTTTTTTGATGAAAAAAATAAAATCAGACTCCTGAAGTGCCACTTCAGAATATATAGAGTATTTGTGTAAACTGACCCACTTTTTACAAGCTTCCTATCCTTGTTCACTAGAAGTCGCTAAAACAAGTACAAATATACTAAAATAAAGAAACCAGTTCAGCCAGTTGGAAATACTGTAGAAATTGTCATCTCATTACTAGTATCAGGCTGCCTCCACTTCTGGAAATTCTCGTATGTTTACAGTAAGAAGTACTTCTTCCTTTTAAAAAGTCCATGACACAAGAAAACTGATAGGAAAAATGCATAAGAGAAATGCATAGCTATTGAAAAGGGTGCAGGTCTAAAATCTCTTTTATTTGGTATACTGGAAAAATAGGTATGCTAATCAATGTGCTTACCCTCAGCCTGTGCAGAGAGTAGCTATGGCTTTTCATGTTTTAGCTCTAATCTCAACAATTCTGTTAAAACAAGATGTGTGTCCTGTACCAAAACCTACGAAATAAGCAATTGCTGGCATTCCTTTTTTTTTTAAATTCCATTTTGTCCAGAACAAATCAAAGCCATGCTGTGTTTTTTACTGATATTTTAGGGATAACAACAGGAATAGTTCAAAAAGCTTTAACGCAGCATTTTATAACAAACAATTGACTTTGTTTTCTGTTTTAATAAACACTTTGCAGACCACAGAAATCAGAAGCTAGTCATCTATAAGGAACAATACGGAAAACTGTGCACTGGCCACTCAGTAGCAGAGGAACCAATAATTTCCAGGAAAAAAGTAATCTGACTACTTGAAATACTAGAAAAGGCCTAATTTAGTGACATCTGCCTTGGGTTTGATTCATGTTCTTGCTACTAGCAAAATGAGGCTGCAAGTAATCAACGGGTGTATATTTGACATATCACAGTAAAGACATGTCAGTGAAGCTACGACAACTTAGACAAGTTGTTCTCTTTTGGCTCTGAGAAAGAATGATTTGTTTTCTGTAGCTAAATTCAGGTTAAAGTTTTGCATTGATTCTGTCCTCATAAGAAAAAGACAGCTGTTATTCCCTGCCTCTGTGACAGGAGAGAGAAAATTGAGGAAAGCTTACAACTCTGAAGTCACTATTTCTTCCAGTTAGGTGGAATCCTTGAAGACCTCAGATGGCAGCTCTTACCTTGGTTGCCCTTTGTTTCTTAATGGCTTTTCAAACAACACAATGGGGCCTCTGGATGCTACAGCTAAAATGAGGAAGGAGCTTGCTTCAAGGCAGAAATTATAGGGTTTCCCTTTCAAATACTTTCTTTAATCTGACAATATATAAACAATTTTGTCCCAGTACTGAGAAAATTTGGGAAAGTAGTGTTAACCCTCTGTGTCAATGACCAGCTGGAGTGCATGGAGCTTTACCTGGTGATGCATGAGGATGTGGCTGAGAACTCATGGGTCAGGATTAATGGGAGGGAAGGGACTGTTGACATTACGGGTGCCTGCAGGTTGCCCAACCAGAAAGACTGAGCGCATGAGGCCCTCTCTAGAGAGGTAGGAGCAGTCTCATTTTAACAAGCTTTGGCCCTTATCGGGGACTTCAATCATCCCAGTATCTGGAGAGACAGCACAGCAGGGCATAACCAATCCAGGTATGTGTTGGTAACTCCCTTTTCCAGGTGGTAGAAGAGCCAATGAGGAAACGAGCTATGCTGGACCTTTTTCTCACTAGCAAGGGGGGAAAAGGGTTGGTGGGGAATGTGAAGCTCAAAACCAGCCTCAGTCTAGTGGAAGGTGTCCCTGCCTATGGCAAGCGGCTGGATCTGGATGATCTTTAAGGTCCCTTCCAACCCAGACCATTCTATGATTCTATGATTCTATATTAAAACATTGGTTACTTCAGTTGCATTTACAAATGCATAAACAATGCATGTGTCTGTCAAATACCACACCTGCTTATAATGCAGCATGAGCAGCTACTTAAGGTGAGGACCATATGACAAATAACATGCTTCAAAGAGCTTTCCTTAGAGTGCTCTGATGACAAGTATTCAAGGAGAAGGACTGAGTTTCAGAAAACAATCCCTTCTGTAGCTACACATTCAGCTTTCTTTCTGATGCCCTAAGTATTTCTGATAACTATTTTATGCAAGGCTAACAACTCTGGCTGCTATTGGAAAATGGGAACTAAGACTGCTTCAGGCATAGTAGACACTAACATCAGCAGTTTATCTGTCAGTGCCAATCCTGAACTCTTACTGGGATCTTATTACTAACATCAAGAAACAACATATGATTTAATTTTTAAGTTAGTTTCTGAAATTTAGCCTTGTTCTTATACTTTTCTATTAAGGAAATAGGAAAATTCTTTGTGATACTTTATCAGCAATCACAAAACCTTAATCCAAAAATATTAGATGTTACCAATATTTCTAAAGTGTTTGCCTGGAAAAGCTTTGTGCATATCAATGTCAGCTTTTTGTATGCTAGTAGTTAGACCTTTTGCTGGTATTACAACAAAATCTTTTGACAATGTGGCCTTTGAAATGTTAGTAAATTGAAAAGTCAAAGCCTTCACCTTACCATGTCAACAACAACTGCTATCATATTTCAATTTCAGGTTTGGGGTTTTTTTTAATTGCACACTTTAGGTACAAATCAATGTTCAATCTGCACAGCATTTTAATATAAAACCAATCCATAACAATGGCTGTGTTATGCCTGTCCCGCACTCCTGTGCATTGCTGAATGTTGGTGCAGTCCTATTATTAACTAGAGAAGAAAAACAGCACGGATTGTGGATTGGCAGATACTAGTATGTCCTTCTAAGGACTTTTCCTTCAAAAGAAAAAACCCAAAACTGATTGACCCAAAAGTTTTAATAAATATAACTCATCATTTGGAAATGCTGGTAAATTGAAATTATTACTCTACAGAGCACTTAGCATAGCTACTCATTTATGCAGGAGTCCATGTCTATAACAGTCTTAGCCCTTGGAAGCCTTTCTGAACAAATTTATTTTACTCTCAGTTCTTATATTTGTGCAAACAAAAATAACAAACCCCCTGAATACTTGGTGGGTTCTCTTGTTTTTTTTAATGAATGAATCAAAGCTATTTTGTAGATTTTTTAAATTGCAATTGTATTTAGCGTGATTCTGAGATTAATTTTATTTACCATTACTTTCCTTAGCTAAACTGCATTATAACTAAGACTTTCCAATTGTTTACCAGCTGTAACTCAGTATAAAACAGCTTGTAGGGTTGTAGTAATTTACTATTGTATTGCAAAATTAAATTGGTAAATGTACATTGTTTGGAACTTAGTAATTTAATACACAGTATTGTAAGCACCAGGAAATTAGATAAATGGAAATCATAGCAAGCATCTGCTGCTTCTTTCACATGCTGTTGAAGAGCAGTAATTCTCCCAGCAACATTTATTGACTCATTTGTAGACAATTCAACACAGGATAGTCTATAAGACTGCTAAGTAAATTACAGTAGCCATAGTTAATTTAATACTATTTCTTTTGGTGAGTGTCTTCTGGATTTCTATAGTTTGTAAATCTAATATAATTTCATTATAAATAGATTTCTATCAAAGAGTGTAGACTTCAGATTATAAGGAAGAACTAAGGAACTATCAGAGGTCCCAAGTATACACTGTACACTCATTGTTCCTCTTGTAATCATTATCCATCAGAGAATAATGGCAGAGAATGATGTCACAGTCTACAGCTACTATTTCTGGAAAACTCTTTAAAACTGCCCTGCTCTTACAGCATTTAACCCATAAAGTGGCTTTTAGAAATAGCTTAAGGGGTACAAAAGTCAGTTATTAAGTGTATGTGTTCAACAGGAAACAACAATGGATAGGGCAACAGTAATTTCTTCAGAGAAGTGTTTGACTTTTCATTAAATAAGATGAAAGACTTTTGACTACATTTTCAAGTGCTGAAAAAGCTCAGTGCTCTCTTCTTCTATCCCCACCTTTCTGACAATTGATAGCTTACAGATGTATTTACTTTTAATTTGAAGCAAGTCCCTAGCATTATTTGTCCAGTTGAATAATACACACTGATTGATGATATTTCTCAACTGAAATTGCCAAGGCTTTTTTTTTTTTCTTCTATGAACTGACTGAACACTAAACAGAAGATAAATAATAAAACTGCCTTTGCTTCTTAAATAATAATACAGCTGAGAACAGTACAGACTGTTCCAGATCAGTACAGTGACAAAGGAAGGATAGTGTCACTACCACTTTTATGAGTTTTGTATTTTACTTGCAAAACTGCAGGAACTGGTCTTCCAATTCTACCCATGCACAAAGTCCACAATCAGAGGTTTTTTGATCTATACAGTCACAAACTTAAACCAATTTCCCAGGCTTCCAACCCTTCCAAGCTCTTTCATCATAGTATTTCAACCTTCACCTAAAAACATTTGGTTGGTTTTTTTCCCACTCTCCACATAATACTGTTTTCACCAAAGAATTTTGCTCTCAAGAATAGCTCACTCTAAGAGCCTGGCATTACTCTGCTCAAATTATTACCTTATTAGTAGCTTTAAAACTCAAATAAGCTCACTGCACCGCCAAGGACCATCTGGACAATGCTTCTAGTCATATGCTTTAACTTTAGGTAGTCCTGCAAGGAGCAGGGATTTGGACTAGATGATCGTCATGGGTCCCTTGCAACTTGAGATCATTCATGATTTCATGTAGAAAAGTGGAGATTTGGTGAGGCTTTTGTTTGTTTTGGTTTTGGTTTTTTTTTAAGAATGTGCCACATCACACATTGGCAGGTAATACAAAGATGAAGAGATGTCAGTGAACATTCTAAAGAGTGATCAAGCAAGATCCTGATCAACTTTTACACAGGTAACATATGTGCTGTTTCTCTGCTAAATCTTTCTTTTCAGGGAGAAGGAAGAAACTGAATTGGTGAAATGCCATTGGTAGGAGAGGTGAATAAACAGTGATGCAGCTAAATTCAAGCAGAAATTAAAGTTAGATTTTTTTCTGTTGTTTAATAAAAATGAATGCAGATGAGGTTCAAAAGGAAAGGAGGACAGTTTGGAGAAACAGAATTATATTGAAAGTGATGTATAAATTACAGAAGAAGAATGAAAGCAAACGAGAGAAAGCAGACTGAACAGTTTATAAAAAAATCACCTCTTCAGAGATACACGACATTACAAAGGCACCTCATACTGTGTAGTGTGACACATTCTTTTTTTTCCCATGAGATGCTATCATTAACCGAACATTTTGATCTCATTCTCATTACACAATAAACAGTGGTGACTAAACTGACACTTCTTTGCTTAGGGACACAGGCAAAATTTTTCCTGCAAGACAGTGATTTGGGATTCTTAGCAAGGATTTCAAAATACATGCAGTGCAGTGTGAAAACATCTTACAATTTTCTTCTGGCATACTTGGAAAAATCCTTGCATCATAGGAAACTATCTGTCTAGCCTAGAGATCCTGCTTGTCCTTAAAGTGCAGGTCACAGGCACATGTGGCTTCTTATCAAGTAACCCTTTTATTCTTAGTGAACTGAGTTTTCAGTAACAAACAACATAGATTTTAATTATTGGTGCATAAAACCCAGGAACGTCGTTTATATTCATTATCAAAACATGTAAATATTAATTGCTATTTCTTTCTGACATTTCTGACACTTGCACTTACTATTTCATCCACATTTTGGATTAATAGTGCATTGCAATCGAATCCTCTTAAACGAATGGTATGTGACAAATTGACAATGTACAACTATAATAATTTGATTCTAGATTAAAAAGTTTTACATAGCAGCACATTTCGAAATGGTTCTGATCTACGTTAGAAAAATATTTCTGTGTGTGTTATTGATGAACTGGAGACTTTAATTTCAAATCTAATCACACACCAGTTAGTGATCTCGCAGAAAATTCAGTAACCGTTTCATCAGCTATGCATTACCTACACAAACAGTTCTTTCAAACTTCAAGCAGAAATTTTGATTCCATTTCAACTGGGTGCATATCTAACATAGTAATTAAATAGTTTTGACACTTTATTCATTAAATTAATTATTTCCCTGGCTGAACTGCCAAAAAAGTTCTGCAACTTTTACCTATCTCAAAGTTTAAACAATAGGTACCCAAACTTGATCTTACCAATTCAGTGCAGAAGCAATACTAAGAACCACCGAAGAAAAATTCTGGACAGGATAAGAGAGAAGCTTAGGAAAACTTTTGGAGAATAAATGTTACAATTGTATGGACAATATAATCTTTCTCTTGAGGCCACAAAACACTTCAGCAGTGCGGAATTAAATTGCTAGAACAAGTGTCCAAAGTCCTACTGATATTTAATTTTTCTGCAGTTTCACCAAATACCTTTCTTTCCTTTCTATTCACCCAAATGCACAATCACCTCAATAGTTTAAAATGTCAAATCATTTTCAATTCAAGCATTACCTATCCAGCCAGGTATTTTCACCTTCTTCTGTTAACAGACAGTTTTCTGTAACTTACTGCTTACTCTCAAGTCTCAGGAGCACTGAAATTTCTAGGCAGTTCAGCTACTGGACACATGATGCGTTTCAGCCGCTGCTCAGGCTCAAGTAAATTCTGTTAACATGAAGTCATTAGATACGGGGATCTTATCATGCTGATAGATGAGTGACCTAGTTTTAAGCATTAGAATGTTTTGCTTCTCAGAACAGACAGCAATCTGTCTCTTGGTATTTGCAAATTACCATTCCTGACTATTACCCATGTAAGAGAGGATTTCTCTCTCCTACACAACTTTTAATGCTTCACTTCTGTACTCAGATGTGATGTACTACCTGGATCATTAGTTCAACAGAATACTGACTGAAATAATGGAATAATATTTTGTAAAACCAGAAAATGGAACATATGTATTACTTACATTTTTTACATCATTTTCATGGTGAAAAATATATTCAAACAATGCCTGTCAGAAGAATATTTAAAACATTGTCATATTTGAAGATAAAAATTGGTAACAATCTTTCAGAGGCATGCACAATCTTGATTATGTTAAGCAGAAATTAATTATTTGTGAAAGCAATCACATTCACACACACAATTGCTGACACGTACATTTAATTAATACTTGAATATACAAGAACTATAGATTGCTACGTTGTCATTACAGGAAAGCATTTTAATTCTTAATCTGTTGTCAGAGATCAGTGGAATTGTCTCTTATTTTTGGTCCTTAGAGTCACTTTTAAAAAAAAGGCAGCTATCATTTGAAAGTGAACATAGATTTGAAAACCTAGTACCATTTTCCTGGCTTTGTAACTGGAAAATCAACAAGTGATCTAATAAAAGACTTTCTGCAATGTACAGTTAGGTGTTTACGGCTGCTAGTGCTTGAACCTTGATCTTTTTCTGCATCCAAATCCCAGTCTTAATTGCTTCAAAAGAACAGAATGTTTTTCTAAATTCTTATAATTTGTTATTAAAAAAAAAGAAAAAAAGAGAAAAGAAGAAAATATTGCCCCATGAGGAAAGAAATAAAGAAGAAGACAGCAGTCTTCCAACAGCTTCCATAACTCTCTTGCTAGCTTTCCTTAGACAAAATTCTTAAAAGATTTACCTTAAGGAAACTAGAGAATTACTAATAAATTGTCACGTCTAGGGAGGAAAGTAAATCGCAACCTACTTTTTTTTTCTACTTTTGGTCAGAAAAGACTGAACAGATGATTGAAAGAAATTAAAGAACTACAAATAAAACCACATTTATAGGGAAATTGGAATAGGCAGATAACAAAATAACAGAAAATAAAGAAGTATTGGAATATTCCCTCTTCTAGCTCAATAACAGGGAAGTTGCATTCAGTAAAAGTGGGTAAATCTAAAGTGATGAAAGATGCCTTCTTCCATGGCTGGCACAAGGAATTTACCACTGTTACCTTCACTTAACAGTGTCACCTCACTGTTACTTTGATCTTCAAAAGGATTTAAATGACTGAACATTAACTTGGATTAAAAAAATCTAGAGTTATTAAGATAACTATTAAAAATCCATAAACAAAAAAAGATAAAACTTCCTGTTTTATACTGTAAACCAGTTGCTAACTGAGATTTACTAGAGGCAATATGTGTTACCTCATACATCTACTATGGGGTTTCCTGCAATAGTCCTTAACATGGCTGATGCTAGTCAGAAAGAACCTACATTCCTGTATACTTCAAAACTTTGGAAATCCAAGTCATGCAATGAAAAGATAGATAATCTAACTTAAAAAGGAAAAAAATGTAAAAAAAGATGTGATGAGTATACTTTGCAAACATGAGGAAGAAGCACATGGAAGGATTATATACAACCATGAATATACAGGCTAATTATGTGAATCTAATAGTTGTAAGATTTAGCATCTTTTTGCACCTGGGAGAGGTGACAGCTCAAAGAGTTTTAAAACTTTAAGCAATGATTCTTAATACAGAGTGCAGTCTGCAGTCTCACCTCCTGCTTTGGCTTTAGCCTTAATGCTGTCTTGTTTAAAAAAACTTCAACTTATAAATCCATATAGCTCCTAATTTAAACTTAGATCTTACATTCTGTGTGAACTATTAATGTCAAAATGTACTAAATTCATAATACTGACAAGTACACTTGCTGCCTATGGATGTTGCTGTGACTGTTGCTTTACGCTTTTTGGCTTAACCTTCTTTTTACATAAAACTGAAGGAAGATAAAGCTACCCCATCATCCAGAAAATGCTAATTAAACCCCAAAATTGTTAAAAGTATATGCTTATTCCTGAGAGCTTCTGCTGGGAACAAACATTTCATATGAAAGCTAACGTACCTACTTAAATAGTATATAGAGTTACCATAACCAATTAAAAGCTAGCTGTCTGCAACCAGAAGAGCTAAGCCGTTTCTTACGGATGTGTCTTCTGTTTCTTAATCCTTCCCAGGTTTCCTACATTCTCCCTACTTTACTGACTGTGGTAGATGTAGAATAATGTGTGCTTTGGCAAGGTCGTAATTGAACAAAAGTCCTGATGTTTTTTCAGAACTGATAAACTCATTCATAA
This sequence comes from Coracopsis vasa, assembly GCA_026283785.1. NCBI lineage: Eukaryota > Metazoa > Chordata > Aves > Psittaciformes > Psittacidae > Coracopsis > Coracopsis vasa. The sequence continues at coordinate 75,552 of JANHGB010049464.1, forward strand.
CTGCCCAAATTTTGCTAAAGTTTGGAAGTCTTTCACTATCTTGCCAGACTAGAACTTACTATATTTGAGACCTATTCTTCTGCCTAGTTTAAAGAGCATAAGGTACAGATATGTAAGAACACAGTGCAATTACACAAAATTTAGTCCCTTTGAAAACAACACTGAAAAGTGATACCCTACATCAGTCTAGATCAGGTTTTAAAAAGCAACAGAATTTGTTAATTGCTTATGAAAAATTATCGACTAAAGCTTTGAACTGGAGGAGCTAATTTCCACCAGCAGATTATTAGGTACAGCTAGTCTTCTAACAGTGTTCACCACTACATTTCTCAAAACAGACTGAATACATATGGGTTCCTTCAACCCTAGGTTGCTAATCAAATACAGTTCCTGAGAGTGTCTGACAGTTGTTTGACAAGGTATTGTGCAAAATGGGTTGTTGGCCTCAGTCCGACAGCTGTTTTTTGTGAACAAAATATGCACAGAAATCATCATCATCGGAACAAGTTACTGGTTGTGCTGGGGAAAGATACAACTGAAAGGCCAGAGTGACAACTCATAACATGACTTTTAGGTCCCTTCCACTCAGAGTTTAAAATGGTAAATTGGGCAGACAGTTCTATTGGCAGATAGTATCAGTTTCAATGGCTGTCAACCATAAGATCTTAACTGAAAATTAAGGAGAATTCTGATCAAAAAGATGAAATCTCTTTATGTAAAAAGTATTAACTCATGCCATAAAATGAAGGAGAAAAATCCAAAATATTTGAACATTTTTAGGCCAGGATTGCCATTTGTACACAGAACTGCATTTCCAGACACTAAGGAGAGTTCTGCTGGATCTTTTTAATTCTGGAATTTTTTTTAGTTGTTCTTCATCACTCATATATGCACAGTTAAAGGTAATTTACGAATGGAATATTTTATTCTATACATGTTCTTCCTGTGTTGAAGGAGGTGATCCTGCCCCTCTACTCTGCTCTCGTGAGACCTCACTTGGAGTACTGTGTACAGTTCTGGCGTCCTCAACATAAAAAGAACATGGAACTCTTGAAACAAGTTCAGAGGAGGGCCACGAGGATGATCAGGGGACTGGAGCACCTCCCGTATGAAGACAGGCTGAGAAAGTTGGGGCTGTT
>JANHGB010049465.1:11231-22174 GCA_026283785.1 Coracopsis vasa
TGTTCCTAAAGCACAGTTATGATGCAACCGTAAGAAAACACAGAATCCTGAAAACCAGCAAACAAACATATTCAGTAGCCTGGCATGTTCACTGTCTCATTCAGAAAAGAAGTTCTCTGCTAAACTGTAGATTATTACTTTAAAATGAGCACTGAAAATGGCATTTTCTGGATAGAAAAGTGTAATTAAATAGTTAGGAACCCGTGATTTGTCTCATGAACTGGAATTAAACACTATACAGCTCAATTAACCAAGATGTTCAGTCACAAGACTGTATTTAACAATGTATTTAAGGTATTTTATCGGCAACAACAATTATGCCTTTGCTAGTTGTATTCTTCAGTATTTTGAAAATAGCATATGTAAGATATAACCACAAATGGATATGGCTGTTTTGCTACAGCATTTCCTAATTCATTTAAATAAAAGAGATTGACCGATAGGTCATTACAGATCTGTGCTGATAGTACAGAATCATTAAGAAAGCACTGCCAGGTATGTATAGTTGGAATAAAAGGTGATATGAAAATAGTAAAATTTACCTTTTTTTCTAAGTTTCTCTTTAGCACAGAAGAGAGAAGACTCTTGAGAGAGTCAGCTTAGAACAAGAAGAAAGATGAGCTGTTTCTGAGTCTTCCATTTGGAGGACATCAGCCGAGCTATGTACAGGTTTAGTCTGTTAGTGGACAAGTGTGCACATGACTGATGTCCAAAGCAGTGACAGGTGTGTGTTTCAGAAGAACCACTGCAGTGGTTCACCATGCAGTGCTTTCCTCTTCCAGCATTGCCAACTCACCCACTGCTTCTCAATCATGCTTTCAACCTCTCATTTCTTGTAATTTTGGGTGGTAGAAAGTAATATTAATGGACATTTGTTTGCACAGATCTGAGAGAGTTTACGGAAGAACACCTCAGTACTCCATAGGCTGAGTCTGATCTTGCTTTGCTTCCCAGCAGTGAGAAGAGAAAAAAGAACTAACAACTTCTGTGTGGCTCTATAAGGGCTCCCAGAAAGCTAACTGAATGCCACAATACCTTTTGCTTCTGTGGTTTGAGGCTTTACAATTCACAAAACCAGGCCCATTAATTCATCATTAGCAAAACTATGCATGCAGGAAACTGGAATGAAATTCTTACATAATTGTATGTTGGCATCTAAAGGATGCAATATGGGCTCCTGTCAGAATCAGCAGAGAAATGTATGCTCTTAAGTTGTGATTCTTCTGAACTGCATCAGTATGAGATGAAATACACTCAAAGAGTGACCAGTGACATATTCTGAAGTGTCACAATACACTGTACACAACACATAATACAATACAGTAGACATTATGCTGTCAGATGAAGCTATCAAAAAGTAGCCACTATGGTACAAAGTAATAGCCATATCTTTAAAACCTATGTGTTTGCAGAGAATGCTTTGAAACCAATCATCACAGTCACTTCTGCTAACAATAATATCAGAACAAAGTAAGGACACACACTTACCATTGAAAAACTCCTTCTCTAGCTGTTCACTCCACTCCTGCGCACTTTTCTCCATCATTTCATTTTGGTTTGCATCAAAAGTATGACCATCTCTTTCAGTTGCCATTGGGGAATTGCACATTTCAGCCTGTTAGAAATTGTAAGGCAACATGATTTTAGTTCTACATGTGAGTTCAGATCATGTTTCACATGTCACATCCCAAATTGTGTTAAAAGTCAGAGTCAGTAAACTCTCTGTAGGCCCATTAAACGTAGTATTATTATAATATACCACTGAGGATTGTAAAGTTGCATGCATTTTAGAGACTTTTACATATGCTGTAAGGAGATTTGCTCATCTTGTCCTCATTCTGTAGCATGTTTTCGATACATGAGTTAAAATGACCTTAAATAGTAAGGGGCACAGTTTGCTTATTTTCTCCATATGTATCCTTACTGCACTGTATCTCTTGATTCAGTTTTTCCTAGTCACCTGTTTCTTAACCAGCACATTTTGAAGTTCACACACTCAATTCCCAACAGAGATTTAATAATTTAACACCACAGTCAATTTTCGTATTGCAAGGCAGCACTTTAGGGGGCTGTGATAAATTACCTTAGCAGCAGGAAAAATGTCATCCCATTCCCCATCTGAGTTTAGTTTACATGTTAAGATGGAGAGGTTCCTGTGCCATCCATATTTTCTCTCAGCTCACAGTCTCAGATGGTAAAAGTGCAGACAATTGCTGAACTGCTGATTTATTTTAGCTGAGACTCTTCCTCCTTTTTTAAATAACACCCCTTACTACTTTTCAGTTCTCAATATTCATAGTATTTTGCTTGTTTAGCTATGATAGTCTATTTATATAATAGGCACGATTCTCTGATAAGATCTTTGTTCAGTCATATATTAATGTAGATTATCCCTTTGTTTTTGAAATATGAGAGAAGGGAGGTGGCCAATTTACCTCCTCTATACCTTTGATTATATACTGTATACCTTCATAGTCCCCTCTGTGGTTATACCATACAATTGAAGAGGAGGAAAGACACATTAGTAATACAGGGTAATAAAGTAATTAAACTAACAAATATCATCCTTGGAGGAAATCTGTTTATTTCAACAGCATGCACTTAAATTACATCAGAAATAAATCTGGTTTTTTTACCCTTAAATTGAGCTTGTGCTTATAAAATGGAACATTCAGCCAAAAATAATTTCCTACTGTCAAAATTTATATTTACACTGTAATTCTGCTCGTGGAAATGTTGCAGGAGAGGACCTAGCTCATTGCCTGCCTGAGTCAGCTACTCTTTTTCACCCTTGCACAAATGAAAAGAAACAAAGTAAATACTCTAGATTATTTATTCAGTGTGAGTTTGGACCTATTTGCAGGCTGGTTACAGTTGCCAAAATATGTGAGGGTTTTGGCCTAGGAAATTATCCATGCAATTATTCCGTCATTAAGAAAGAACTGAAACTTGATCAGAGCTAGACTTAGGGCTTACCTAGGAAATCTTTGCATTTGTACAGTTAACAGAGCAAGGTCATTCTACTCCATTCAACAGGTTCACAACACAGACACTTTACTCAGCGTTTAAAACAAGAACTGCAAGAATACTGTTTAAACAGGTGTTATATCAACAGCCTAAACAAAGGGGACTAGGTCTTGAAAAATCTATGGTTTAAACATTGCTAACAATAAAGTTGATAAGCTACTTACTGTTGCCATTTCTTCCACTTTCAAAGATGGGCTAGCAGAACTGTCACATCTGTAGGCAGGATTTACATGTTGGCTTTGAAAAGAAACATAATGTAATTTTACTAGGTAGTAAATATCCAGCAGTTTCTCTTTAACAACTATTGAGAAGCATCTGGAAAAATGACTGCTGTATGAAGAAACCATCCTTCCCCCCTCAAAAAAAACCCTGCTAACAATAAAATGCAGGGGAAATGTACCATTCAGTTTGGCCTTGTCAGCTTGTAAACATTGCAGCTGCACAGCCATGAATGAACTCAGCCTACTGATATCTCAATGTCTGCAACAGACATAAAGTAATTGTTTCAATGCAGCTTTATGATAACATGTTATTACTTCTCTTTCCAAACAACAATAATTTAGGAGGTACTACAAAGTTAGCTTTGGCTACTTCTAAATCTGTAAGGGGGTTGCATCTGCAATTCTATTGCTTTTCTCTTCCACTTCACTGTGCTCAGATGCAGAGCTGTGCTCTGCCCCTTTGAAGGAGGAGAGAAAGACAGCAGACTCTTTTCAGTATGAACTCTGGAACTTAATGCTACTCACCCAAAACAGCCTTTATTTACCAATTTGTAACACACGGTGGAAGACTGGTCTGCTTTTCTAAGCTATACAGAACTGCAAAGGCTTGGCAGAGACCTGGCTAAAGAGTCTGTGAGTAATGCCGTGGTTAGAACAAGCCGAGAAGTACTGAACATAAAAGGTATTCTGTTCTAAGGGGTGACTTGCAGATATACAAATACAAAATAAACTAAAGAAACAAGAACAGGACTTGACTTCACTGAGTCTATTCCAGTCTGCAACTCCTTATTTTACAACTAAGCAAACCCAGGCCCTTCAAAAGCCCTGAGGGAAATGTTGCTCAGCTTGTGTTTATCACCTGCTCTTCCTGGTCTCAGAAACTGTTTTTTCCCAGGAAGTTAGTTCTTGAGAGAAAGTGAAGCAGAGAAAAGACAGTTCTGCTCAGTCCTGTTTGTCTCAAAGTCTGTTTGAATGACCTTGTTCTTCGGCTCTTAAAACCTTCTTGTGCTCAGGTAAGACTACTTTATTGTGCTTCAACAGCAAGTATAAACCGGCTTGCTGGCAGGTTCTTTGTGGCCCAGCCTTTCCTCCTGTAGTGCTTTGTCATTTGTTTGCAATGTGCTTGCAGGCAGGGAAGAACAGTTGAAAGGTGCAATTTGTTTTTACTTCTGTAATTGTGAACTGTAAAACCAGGATTCCTCTCTGACATGGGGTCCAACTGAAACCAAAGGAAACAAGCCTGTTGACCTCAGTGGGCTTAGGATTGGGCCAGACAATCTGAATCTGAAATTCCTAATTTTACCTTGTAGCACTGAATATGAACAGTGCTATGTTCATAGTGCTATATTCAGTGAGTTACCACTCCTCGTGAATGAAGTTTACAGAACCTGGACTCAGAGACATATGTATAGCTCTTCCTTTAAACTAAAATAATGCTGAATATGTTTTAATGCTTCTACAACAAATTAAGATGGAAACCCGTGTTTCAGAGTTTTCACAATGATTTCCTACAAACCAAGTTCAATGTAATTCTGTGGCTTAACAAGTTACCTTAGTTTTAATTATATGCATAACAAAAATGTGAAAGCTTTGTTAGAAGCTGTCTTCTCCAGCTTTACTGTGCAAAGCTGCTCTGCAGTTCTCCCGACTTGACGCTGTGCTTGGTGTTGTGTTAATTGCTCCTTGCAATGAAGCTACACAAAGTAGACATGTTAGTTAGAAATGTCTTCTGATAGTCTGGGCAAAAATTAAATTTTCATTTGCACCTCTGGCACTATTCTAAATTCCTCCGTCTCTTTGTTGTCACTGTTCTGTCAGAAATAACTGGTCACTGCATCCTGCTTTATTTTCCTCCCTGCCAACTTACACAGACAAGGTGATTTTAATCTTTTCCCTATGCCAATCCCTCCGCTTCTCATATTGCTTCATTATTTTTTCTGAATTATTTCAAGTTTTTTCAGCATTTCAAAATTAAAGTTTTGCTTCTTTGAGAGAAATATCGCATAATTTTAGGGAAAAGTAATTCAGTTTCATTTTTGATTAAGGATATTGAGCAATGTTTACATTATTTTGCACACACATGCACACACACATATACACACATAGCTGTAAATGTTATCTATTGTTCATGAACAGAAAAGAAGTTAAATTAATGCTCAAGTTCAGAAATATTCACCATCAGAAAAAGACTACTCGCTATGGAAAACAAGAAGTTATATATTTTTTCACTTACATAATATGTACCTTTTTTATGACAACTGAACGGAAGGTTAAAAGTAAACAACAATTCTACTTACGACTATCACTACTGGTAACAACACTATAAATCTAAGAATTAAAATCTGCTGTGAATTAGTATTTTCACCGAGGCACCTGTACTCCCCAGACCATCTCCGGATTGTCTACTGCCAGAGTGCAATCCGTTTCCTTCTATACTGTTCTTACCGGTACTACATAATAAGCCAGCTAAGCAACAAGCATACAATTTAAACATGCTGAAAACACAATTAAACAGCATTTCTTTTCCAGTATGAATCATGCTTACATATTAGAAAAGAATAAGGATGAATTCAAGAACCCCAAAAACCTTTGAACCAGAAGTGAGCAAACATTTCACTACCTTCAGACTACAGTTACAAACCTTTTATTAGCATCTTCTGTGTCTCCGCATAAGAACACTCTTTTCTGCAGCTTCCATAACTTATTCGCACAGCAAAACACCACCACAGCTGATGAAACTGTCTCTCCAGTATAGAAAGGACCCTCTAAACTGCCACGAATATTTATCTGTTTCAAAGCTTCTGCCAGTTAGGCTTACTTACAGGATTTACAGTGCTGCCTCCTGTTGTGTTTCACTAGCTCTCCAAAATAACTCTACCTGGTGAGAGGCAGATTATTTCAGTGCTTTGCCTATGCATAAAGCAAACCACATGCAAGGGCAACACCTAGAAGAGGGTGGGGGAAGTTTTCGACAGAGAGGCGTGACTAGAAAATGTAGCAATCAGCTCAGTTACACGTCAGGATTGACTTGTTTATTTTTCAAGCCGTGCTCAGTAAGAAATCAAAGGCATCTGAGCTGGAGATACAGTACATTTTCTGTGGAAAAGCCAGGTAAACACATCAGCAAAGCTGATGCAATGAGTAGGCATGGTTAATTTTTCTTCCTTCTTAATCTAAGATATCATTTTAATGCTTAGCTTCCACAGCAGAGCCAAGACCTTCTCTTCTGCACTGGCCACCTCACCTTGCAGCAGCATACAATGTCCTTGAAATCTGATTCTCAGTTAGACAAGTGTCCCTTTATTCTGCAGGGAGGGCTGTGGTCCGGTGTTGGTATGTCCCAGCACAAGGGGTATTACCATGAACCAGAAAGAGGAGGGAGCAGATGACATGCAGGGACCAGTGTTACAACTTTGCACATTTCTTTTTTCTATCCTGCCTTGCCTTGCCATGTAGCAGAATCGTTACCCATAAACATCCACAAAGCTAACCTCATGGCCTCTATTCAAACCTCTCCCTAAATCTCCTTCTGCTTTGATACAAACACTCCACAATGGCAAGCCGCTGTGCTACAAAACCTGTGTATCAAAATCATCATAATTTCTTTAGAGGCTTGCATTCCCTGTCATTGTTTATTACAAGCTGTTCCTTGTCTTAGCATAATGCCACCTAGGAGCCCCAGGCATGGACTGGAGACTCACAGAGTGAAAATCAGCTATTTGTGGCAAAGATATTGCAGCTTCGTACTTAGATTTCATAGCACTGCACAATGCACCTTTATCTGTGATTGCCAGACCTAAGCATTACCCTAAGATGAACACAAACATATTTGACTCAGGTGTTGCTGACATACAGGACCATACAGGACAAATTAGGAGAAAACAGCCTAAGTAGCCTGAGTGTAGTTTCATCCCTCTGAACAGCAGCTTTAATGGTCATGGCAAGGAAGAAGGATGCTTTTCAAACAGCAGCTCTAGCACTGCATGTGTGACAACCTTTGGTTCAAACCCAGCTGAAACCAAAGCCCTGACGAAGCATGGAAGACAAAAGCACTGGAGATACACCCTGTTTGTCCAGCTACAGCCAAAGCTGCAGGCCTGCCTCTAGGCTGCCTTTGGGTTGGAAATGGTGGGAACTGATGCAGCAGAGCTGCCTGGGGCCACTACTCTCTGCCATGGCCTGGGAAAGCTACGCTTTTCTGTTGTATCACAGCCATAGTGCACCAGATCTCCATACACAGTACACCTTATCCTCTTGAGACAGAATTAAATAGAATGCAGCCACTGTTAAGTCTTGAGGCTTTCAATTGCTTAAAGCCAGTGCAGGGAAACCTCAATCCATCCCACTCCTACAAGTTTGATGCCAGTGCCAGCAAGAGATGACCAGAGCCTGGAGAGGGATCACAGGTCAGCAGGAGAGCACCTGAAGAGCAGCACAAAGGAATTCCAGCCACTTCAGCCAGTAAGTCAGCTTCAATGCATGTAGCACAGGGAATAAGTAAGAGGAGTTAAAATGTGTGCGTGCCTGCAGGGCTATCATCTTACTGACATCATGGAGATGTGGTGGGGTGACTATTATGACTGGAGTGTTGGAATGGAAGGATACAGACTCTTCAGGAAGGTCAGGAAGAGTAGATGAGGACGGGATGTCACCCCCTGTGTCAGTGATCAGCTGGAGCACATGGTGCTTCCATGAGATAGGAGATAGGAGCAGCCCCACATTCACAAGCCGTGGTCCTCATGGAGGACTTCAACCAGCCTGGTATCTGTTGGAGGGACAACAAAGGAGGACATAAGCAATCCAGGAAGTTCCTGCAATGCAGCTATGATAACTTCCTTCTCCAAGTGAGAGAAGACCCAAAGAGGAGAGGTGCTGTGCTGGACCTTGTTTTCACCAACAAGGAGGGGCTGGTGGGGAATGTGAAGCTCAAGGGCAGCCTTGGCTGCAGCTCCCATGAAATGGTGGAGCTCAAGATCCTTAGGACTGTGAGGAGGGTGCACAGCAAGCTTGCTACCCTGAACTTCAGGAGAGATGACTTTGGTCTCTTGAGGGATCTGCTTGGTAGAGTACCATGGGATAAAGCTCTGGAGGGAAGAGGCTGGAAGTATTCAAGGCCAGGTTGGATGGGGCTTTGAACAATCTAGTCTAGTGGAAGGTGTCCCTGCCCATGGCAGGGGGGCTGAAACTAGATGATCTTTAAGGTCCCTTCCAACCCAAACCATTTTATGATGCTACGATTATGCAAAAGCTGAGTAAAATAGATTGAGTCACAAGACTTTAGCTATTATTTGCCACTTAGTCCTCATTCTTTTGACGCAGAACAAATACTCTCTCATTACATGACCAAGTAAAATCCCAGTCTTTCCAGTGAGGTGAAAGGCAAGAGACTGAAAAAATAATTTTAACAAAAGTTTTCTAACAAAACACAGAACAATTATTAGACTTTTTTAAAGCTGGAAATAATGTATGTTCTGATCATAGCTCACCGTGGTTGCTTCTGAGTCTGGTTTTTCCTTGATTTTCTAAAGGAGAAAAGCCAAGCAAAAGGTGATCTGAACCCCAGAAAGGAAGCCGAAGTGTTCTTTTGCACTTGAGGATTTGGGCGGGATGACATTTTTAGTTCCTTATGATCTAAAAATATTACAAAAATTTGATTTGTTTCAAGTTCTCACAAATGCAGTGTTAAAATGCTTAAAAAAAAGTTAAAACTTTTAATGTTAAAACATTAAGAGTTATGGCTTCTTAAAAATTTTTCCTTTGCTTACCTTTTATGCCAGGCAAATCCAGTTTTATTGACATTTTGGACAGACTATGTGACATTCTGGTTTGTAATGACTAACTAGAAGATTAAGAGAAAGATAAACAGGTCTAAAGTTTCAAAAAGTATCATTGGTTTCAGGCAACACAAGTGAGGTAAATGAGGTTGCCTTTCAGAAAGTGATCAGCACTCAACCATGTGCAAAGCAGAACCATTTTAAAATACAGGCAAATTAGACATTTGAAAATTGAGGCACCCACCATCATTATTCACTTTCTTTCCACCCTTATAAGAAATATAAATATGGCAACCCTGAGTATACTATGGTTTAATAGACTGTAATTTAACTACATAACAGTAATTCAGACTAAGGTGTCTTCTTGTACCATATAATTCTTTATGATGGGATTCCCATAACCATTGAAGCACATGTATTCTGCTGCAACCTGCATATAAGAACTGATTTTAAAGTCAAGATATGAATGATTTCTTTGGGAAGGTTAGAATTTGATTTCTTCAAACGAAACACAAATCCATCTGCCTGTAAAAGCAACTGGCAATTTTCTGTGAAGGAGAGGATGAGTATTGCTCACAGATTAGGGGAAGAAACTGCAGGATCCGCTATTAATACATGCCACGGGAAACAGCAGGACATAAGGAAAACAAGACTTCACTTAGAAATAAGAAACTAAATGTTTTTTTTCTTTTCTCCATCTTTTCACATACCTGCAACAATACAACAGCCTGAAAATGGCCTATCCAGTGACTGTAGGAGAAAGCAAAGCCAGAAATGAGAGCAAAGTGTCACTGGTAACAACAGCAAGGGGCAGCATTTTGGACCTAGTCCAAACTGCAGTAATTCATGTCATGTGATTTAAATCTTGTGTGATACATGGCTTTCACTTCAGCAACAATCTCTGTGTATTACAAAATGCTGCATCCTTCCCTTCTTTCAAAGCCTAACCTCTTGGTGGCATTGTTTGACTTGGCAATGAAGGTGACATCAGGAGAGTCCTTACAGCACTCTGCCATGGACAGGATGGTCTAAGGATGTAGACAGAGCAAGACTGGTGGGTAGAAGTACTGCCTTTTATTAAGCCAACTTATACAGCTGGAAATATCAGACAAGCCTCTGAGGCACACAACCCCTTCTTCAGATCTGAAATAGAAACAGCATCTTTCAACATTAAATACCAGAGAACAATTACACAGAGTTTAGATAGCTAATGCATCAATTAGACCATCTCTGAAAGAGCAAGGTAGGTAGCTGTGGACTAGAGGGGATGTGAGGAAAGACAGAGTTCTGTTCTGAGTAGGTCTGTAATGTCAGGAAAACTTTTAGGATTTCACTTTTCTTTTGCAATGCATAATTCTGCTTCCAGTTGCTATGAGCATAAACAGAAAGAACTTAATGAGAAACACGAAGAAATGTGAATGGAATAAAAGCATATATAAGGCACTAAAACTATCTGGATGGAAGATTAGAAAGACAGTACAGAATGCCATGCTTGGTATAGAGAAACCATGTTTCTTGTGCATATTCATTTTGTATGGGCAGCAGAACCTGTGAAATAAAGTCTCCAGAAGTTGCTTCCTGGTCAGCCCAACTTTCTAGGCTTTGTCACCCATCCTGTCATGCCCTTAGCCCAGCATTACCAAGAAGAGTTTTCCACTGATACAGTCAAACCTCTCCCCCAAACCCTACTTATTCCAAATGTCATTTAGGTGCTTCTAGTTTTTTGAAGAAAACTAGATAAAAAAGTCTTTCTGTGTTGGTTTTAGCTTGGATAGTTATTTTTTTCTATAGTAGCTGGTAGAGGGCTGTGTTTTGTGATGAGAGCAGTGTTGTTAACACAGGGGAAATACCATGCCTATTTGTTTGGGCCATAAGCTAAGATACGTATTTCTGGACTAAGAATCATCTCATCCATGGCCAC
>JANHGB010049467.1:2728-14123 GCA_026283785.1 Coracopsis vasa
ACTTTGCTACTGGTGAGGTTGTGCTGTTCCACCCTGGCAAGGCCACAGTTCTGTGCCTTGCAGGTACCCCAGTTACCTGGTAAACTGCCAGTTTGTCCCAGAGGAATTCAGGGGTTTAGGACAAAAAGGCTGGTCCCAACATGGATGTAGCTTCTCTTTGGGGCTGCGAGCAGATGCACACATCCCTCTGTGCCTCAGATTCTTCATCCAAAGTGGCTAATGCTGCTTCTTTCCTAGCATGTGGTGCAGGGTGTGAATGAAGAGGGGCTTGCTTGGTGTTCTGGAGATAGGATGGACTGCTAAGAGCAGCTAAGCATTATAATTATTTCATTTGTAGAGTATCCTGGGGTTCCCAGTTTCTGGCTAATAGAATTCACATGGCTAAACCCCCAAGGGATGCTTTGAAAATGCAAAGGACAATGTTCAATGCAGGAATCTCTCCAAGCAAGCTATTACAGCAAGAGTAAAAAGACAGACAGGAAAACATTCAATGACTCACCCAGGAATTTAATATCCTAGTCAGTCTATAGGAATGAGAGAAAGAGAAGACATCGGCGATTCTTTATTAATTCTCTATGCACAGACACTCCTGTGTTCCCATGTTTCACCCAATTGTTTTTAGAAACAAAGCAAACAAACTATAGAAAAGACCCCAAACCGATAGAAAGGCTGGGATGAAATGTGCATCAAGCCCTCGGAATAGAAAACGTTCCATTAGAAAGGAATCATTGTTCATTACTGGGGAGAATCTGAAATCAGCTCAAACAGCTTCACTGGCAGTGCAACCGGTGTGTATTCATTTACTCCGCTTCATAACGTTGCAGAAATTATATCACGGAAGTGTTTTTCTGCAGAGCCACATTTTTCCCTGCATCCATCCCTCCAAGGCAGCCGCTAGACTTCTCCAGTGTAATTGCTCACTCTCACTTGCAGTTTATATCAGCATCATCATTTTAGGTTTTGAGCATTGGAGGCTATGGGATTCGGTTGTGGAGAAGAACAATGAACGTTCAGCTGTTATTTATTGTGCTCTATTGTTTTGTGGCAACAGCAGATGCCAGAAAGCTGAATAAAGTAAAAGAACAACTGAGATTAAATTGCCATAGACCTTCCTTCCTGACTCCTAAATATATTTCCGACCAAACCAAGCCTCCAAATCCTATACCCAGCAGTCATCCATGACCTCTGTGGAGGGAGCGTGTGGTGAGGCAGTGTGGCATCGCCTAGTTCTCCCATGACATTCCCAGGTTATTCCCTGACCTCACCACCACCAGCTATTGCTGATGCTGTGTGGAGAAACACAGGGGCTCTGCTTTTCTTCCTCTCACTTAATGAGGGTAAACTTAATTAGCAGATCTCACTTGTTTCCCAAATGGGGCTCATTAATACTGCAGCTTCCTCTTCCAGGTAGGTGTGACACTGGGTTTCAGCAGTGTGCAGGTGACTTGGAGTTGCTGCAGGGACAGGCAGGGAGCAGTGACCGGTGTGGGATGGGAAGCAGAGCCTGGCAGGGTCCCTCTGTCCCCAAAATGTGGTGCAGAGCATGATGTCCCCATTCCCCGTGCTGGGACAGTCCTAGGTGGGATGGGGCTGTGTGTTTTAGAGGCCCCTTGTCCCCTTGTGTGCTGGCCAGAGCCCAAGGAGCTCTGGGGATGGGGGGATCCTCCCTCTGAGCATCCAGGGAGCATTCAGCATTAGAAGGGAGAAGGGTTTGGGTTGCAACGGGCAAAGGTGTGTGTCATGGTGATGCTCCTTTTCCACCTCTCCAGAGCCAGCATGGTCCATACACTCCTATATGCCGTGTTTGGGGTTTTAATTTGAAGACCCATCTTTTTCCTGGAGAGATTCTTACCCAGGAAAGGAGCACAGAGGGGCTGAGGAGCTATGTCAGCACATGCAGCCCTATTTCCCCTCTTTCCTGAGCTGCTTAGCACTCACAAGACCCTTCTCCAGCCTGTTTGAGGAGAGAAATTCCCCTTTGGTCCTAGCTCAACAGAGCTGGATGCTGCAGATCCTCACCCTCCTCCCTTCCAAGCACCTCCATGGATCAGGGTGTCCTTGCCAGCCGGCTGCACTGTGGGACAGGCAGCCTGTTACTGCTGGGGCAGGGTCAGGCTACCTTGAGGCTTCGCTTTATCTGCCCCACTGTGTGTTTTGGCTTGGGTTCACTGCCGAGCACTCGGCTGTGGCCCAGGCATCAGCGTCACTTAGCCTTGAAATTCTGCATGCTGCGCTCTCTAATATCAGTGTTTGAGGAAAGCAGAGCTTTGGGATGCACAGTGTCCTTCGAGCTGCTCTTTTTCTTAGGGGTTGGAGATTAGGCACTGTCTTCACCGAGACCTCTTGGCGGTGTGATTATCACCTCAGTGCAGTGATTGCTGGGGCTTGTTTTGGCTTGTGCAGCAAAGATGGGTGAGTTGTTCCTAAGCTGGTCCTGCTTGAAGGACGAATCCTTTGGACCACTCCAAGCAGCGTTTCTTCAATTCCTTGCTTTTTTGAGTGGTGCTGGCTTTGCACAGCAAAGCTGCTTTGGAAGGACAGCCGGGTGGCATCTTCTTCTGGAGGGTGAACAAGTCTGCCTTGCCTTGGTGCAGAGCCTTGGCCTTGGGATGGGGAACTGAGACCCTCCTCAGCACGGTGGCAGAGAAGTCTTGTGTGGGGGGTTACCACTGCCTCTTCCCATCGCTGCTGGCTGCTTCTGTGGCAGAGCATAGGAGTCACTCTGTGGTTAGACCTAGTCCTGGTGCAGTCTCAGATACACATCGTTATGTCACATCAGTCTGGCACTGCCAGGTCCTGCTCTTAGGAACAGCTGATGCTGATGGGAGGTACCCATAATGATGTCTCCGTGTCAGTAAGAGGGTTTGGAAGCTGTTTTGGCTGTTGCTGGCTCATCAGATGGTGAGTACAAGGAGAGACCAAATTTGTTGGGATGGCTGCTCTGCCTGCGAGGTAGAAAACCAGAGAGATGTGCAGTGAACTTGAGTGGTGGGAGGCAGTGCCCAGTGCCTGGGAGGGGAGGGAAGAGCTGCCCATCCCTGCCAGGCTGGGAGTCAGCGTGATGGGGCTGGTTGGGTACCTGGTACCCGGGAGGGCAAGCGTGGAGGAGCAGGCATGGAGAACCCCTCATGCTGGGCTCAGTGTCCTTGCTGTGCACAGCCCATCTCCTCAGTGGTCTTGGCGAGGCAGACTGCAGAAGTAGCACCAAGTCCTGGATGCTCCTGCAAAAGTACCTTGTGTTAGGTACAGAGTAGAGACCCCGTGGGCTGGTATAGCACAAAGTGAGCATCCAAGTGCTCCTAGCAAATGGTCCTGGCACCTTCCCCTGGCCTTGCTGGTAATCGCTTGGATTAAGAGTATGTTATGAGGCAGGAGATGCCTGGTCCCAGGCAGTGCTCACAGAGACAGTTCTATGTCTGCTGCAGTGTTGGTTAGGATCCCATGTCAGCTGTGGGAGCCCCGTGATTGATTACGGAGGCAGAAAGGGACCCCTTTCCTGGGCTGGGTGCCAGGAGCAAGACTGCACGAGGGGGCTGGTGCTGTTAGCATTAGAAGAGGTGGTGGCTTGAACATATCTCTAGATGCAGCCAGGATCTGCTGCCTGGATTTCACATCATTTCCCTAAATACCAGCAGTGGTGCTTGCCAGGAGAGGGACCAACAGTGCCTCCAGGGCAGCTCATTGACAGCCCCCAGGCCCTGGCCAAGTAGGGTGCTGAGACAGAGGCTGGTTCCCAGCTAATTCCCTAGCGAGGAGCCTGCTCCTGCCCGCGGCTGAGTCACGGACCCATGAGTAAGAGGCAGAGAAGTCTTTGCCATAGTAACGTCAGCGCTTTGTCACCACATGAGCGTGATGGGGAACTGCTGCTTCAGACAGAAACGTGCGAGTGCTGAATCAGTGCTGGGGCAGAGGCGCGGACACTGGCACTGCCGGGGCATCGCCGCTGGGATGGGGTGAGGGCATCACGGAGCTCTGCCTTCCTCCTGCTGCTGCTCTGAGCTTCCACAGAGCCCTTCCTCAAGTGCCTTTTTCCCCCTCTCTCCTGCTCAGCTTGATAAAAATAGACTTTGAGCAAGCAGTGTTTCCAAGCAAAAAGCAGTTGTATTTGTTTGTTTTATCTGGAAGTTTTCTAAAGGGTTGAAAAGTTGCAGGGAGGGGGGAAGAGAAGAGAGGGGAAGGGGGGAGCAGCTCTTCCCAGCACAGAGGTCCAGCAGCAAAGTTAACGTGTCCACCATGGCTTTATCTCTTCATCCATGTAAATAAACATCCTACACGCGTCATTCTTGCGGGGTTTGCAGGGAGAGCCGGAGATGATGGGCCTGTTCCTACTGGTAATATTTACTCAAGCAACAAGAGCAGGAAACAATAGCAAAGCTGAGACTTTTCCTTTGGGTCGGTGGGAGGGAGCAGCTGTCTGCACCCTCATGGCTGTGGCACGTGCCCCAGCGAGCAGGGACGGGGCTGTCTCAGGGCAGGACGGGGGCACCATGCAGCTCACCTTTGGGTTGCTGTGCTGCATGGACCATTCCCAGCATGGGGATCAAAGTCCTTTGGCAGCACCAGCCATGATAGCTGGTGAGTGAAAGTGTTGGCTGGGGTACGTGGGGCATCAGCTTCGTTATCTGTGGGTGAGTGTCAGGCCGTGGCCTCTCGTGTTTGTGTAGCTGCAGGTAGCGCCTGGAAATGCGCAAGATGAACACGTCGTGTGCGCGTAATGAGCGGACACGGGACCACCAGGCTCTGCCAGCCCTGTGCTGGTGACTTCTGCGTGTGTCACTTGTCCTCCTGGTCATGCCATTGCGGCTGTATAGGCTCAGTGACACCTGAGGCTGGAGCTCAGCGTGGAGCCAGGCTGACCATTGCATATTGAATGATGGTGAGCCCAGGCTGCTGGGCTTTGAGCAGGCAAGGCCGGTCCCAAGGGATGATAATGGCAGTGGGGAGAGCGATGGCAGTGTTGGCATTTCTCTTGGCCCTTTGGGCAGGACCGGTGCTCTCTGCTCCCACACAGCTCCCCGTGGGCTTTCCTTCTCACCATTCTCTCCCCCTTCCCCAGGAGAAAGAGCGGAACGCCAAGAGGAAGAAGAAAAAAGGGACCGCCGTTCAGAACGAAGAAGCCACCTTCCCTCCCGCCGCCGAGGACGAGGAGATGGAGGTGTCAGGGATGAGCGGAAACGAGGAGGAGATGGCCGAGGAGGCGGAAGGTGAGCTCAGGTCTCTTGGCTTTGCTGCATGGTTACAGCAGAGGCAACACATGAAGCCTCTCCAGGGCTGCAAATGTCAGTGCTCGCAGGGGGTCACATCTGACACCCCAAAGCCACACCGACGTGACAGCATCCCGGAGCATGAGGTACTCGTGGTATTTTGGATGCCTCTGGATTGCACGCTTGTGACGAGTGTCCTGGATCACTGCCCTCCTCCTGTGTCTGTCTGGATGGTTATTTTTGGGAGCCCTTTGGTTTCTGATTTCCATCAGCATGTTCTCTACAAGCTCCCTGCTTACCAGGGCCTGGCATGCTTGGGTGCTCTTGTAAATCACATTTCTTGGTGCTTTCCACCACAGAAGGGTCCCTTCACACTCAGCAGGGTTAGATAGCCACCACTGTGGGCTCTTGAGGAGCTTATCATGGGCTCAAGGAAGGATAACCCACCAAGGGTTGTGTGTGCCCATCCCCGTCCCGTCAGGGCATTGCTGCTGCTGGAGGTCAGCACTGCCAGCAAAGGCAGGGGAAGCCATGGTCTCCCACCAGCAAGGCTGATGGATCTTGGCGGGTTTTTTCCTCCTCCTTACCCTTTTAAGGCAGCGTTTTCCTCCCTCCCAGCCGTACCAAAGAAAGGGAACAACTTGAAAGTGACAATTTTCAGCTATTTATCGCTTCGAAAGCACGGCAGTTTGGAGTTGGGAGAAAATGTGCATAATTTTCCAACAATAGCCCCATTTGACTTCTGTCAAAGTAATTTAATAACTTAACCAGCGCTCTGGCACCACGCTGGTTCCTGGCCTCAGCACCCAGGCTAATGGGACTCGAAATGGGAAATCTTTTCAAATCATCTTGGCAAGTGACTCATTACAAGGCAGATTCCAGGTAAATCTTTGTGCGAGGTGATACATGACTCAGAGGCGCAAAGTAAAAGGTGGTTATTGCTCTTTGTAAGAGGGCTCGAGAGGAAACAATGTATTCTTGAGATTAGACAGAGCTCTTGACATGCCCAGAGCCTTATGCTCCAAGTGTTGTCTCTTGTTCTGCTCCTGGTGTGGGCTGCGGAGATGAAGAAGGTTGTAAGCAGAGAAGGCACAGAAGTGACAGGATGGGTGATATTTGGGGATGCTCAGGCTATAGCTTGGAGTGAGGGGATCATGTGGCTGGCCAGGGAGAAAGGACTTGGTGTGGGGGTTATGGTATCACTGTGGATTCAGCATCTGGAAGGAGTGTGCTGGAGCTTGGCTGAGCCTAGAACAAGCCGCCATTGGATGTCGCAATGTGGTGGTCTGGGTAGCATTGAGTGGCAGTCAGGGAGAGTTCAGCCAAACATGCCATAAACCTCATCCCTACGTGGGTGATGGGACACCTCATTGCTTGACTGCAAGTGAGTAAAGGGTGGAGAAGGCTGAGATTCCTGGTGAGTCTGGCACTTTTTCCTGCCAAGGAAGGATGGATGTGCTCTGACACAGTGTTGGGACATAGTGCCTCTGTGCCACTCATCTCACCACCGTTTGAAAGCTGTCTGTGCTGCTATGGAGAGAGGCAAGTCAAAGGATGCACATGAAGAATCTTTTGGGCTTGAGGTCTGCTCAGTGAGGACACGCTGAAATGGGTTTGTGGAAGGCTCCTGGCTGTGTTTGTCTGGCAAAGGCTTGGAGGGAACAATCTGCCCAGCATTAGAAACAATCTCTTGGCATCCCCTTCATCTGCAGCAGTTCATGGACGCTTGTGCTTCCAGCTCATTTTAAGCCATTGGTGGCAGATTTGAGAGTGATCTTTTCCATGTAATAATTAACCTGTCCTGCAGCACTGCCAGCACTTTGCTTTCACTGACCCTGACCTCCTTTCATCTGCACTGGCAGCTTAAATAACAATAAACACACCAGTGTTTTGGGATGGTCCCCAGCTGCCCTGGAGTGGCAGAGCCAGGGACACGGGCGACGTAAGTCAGCAAGCAGAGTGTGCCTGTTCCTGGGAGAGCAGAGCTGATCCAGAGCCATGGGTGAGAGGGTGAGGAGGGAGCAGGTCCTGTCCTGCAAATCCAGCCAGCAGCCAGGATTTTCCATTAAAATCCAGCTTCCCAGTTGCTCCATCTCCAGGCTTTTGGGCGTGTGGGTTTGTGTTTGGGTGGGGGTTAATGGCAGTTGTGCTGGGCAAGCAAAGAGGCCCCCAGAACATCCCTTTGCTTTGTAGGCTCTGGATCTGGGGATCCCAGCGCAATTCTCCCAGCCCTGGGATCGTCTCCTCCTCGGAGGAACGAGGGCGTTCTCCTCCCAAGGGAGGGGGTGGAGGCAGCGATATGGGAAGCAAGAATCTTGGGCTGATCCTTATTTTTATTTCTTCCCTTTTCTCAGCTGCAGTAAATAACAGCTCCGACACCGAGAGCATTCCCTCGCCGAGGCCTGAAGCCAAAGAAGGAGGCGAAAGCGGGGCCAAGGCACCACCCGGGCCGGGAGGTGACTCCGGCACAGAACCGGCAGTCAAGTGGGAAGAGGCTCCAACACCCCCCGACGCTCCCCCCGCTCCCGCTGCCAACCCCGCTCCTGCTGCCAGCCCGCAGCCGGAGGCAGCTCCTGAGCCACCCAGCAGCGAGGAGAAGGTGCAGGAGGACCTGGTGGTGGACGTGGTGAAAACGGAGGAGCCGGAGGAGAAGGTGAGCGAAGAGCCCTGCAAGAGCGAGGTGAAGAAGGAGGAGAGCGAAGACAGCCAGGAGAAGGACAAGGGGAATGACAAGAAGGCAGAAAGCAGCGTCAGTGGCGCAGGGACAGCAGGGACGGAGGGGACGCCCAAGGCCGAGAAGAAGGAGAGCCATAAAGGCAGTAAAGGCTCCGGGGTGAACCCCGACAGTGACTCCAGCGCGACCTGCAGCGCGGATGAGATGGATGAGCAGGATGCTGTGGACAAGAGCAGGTAGGATTGGGGAGAGAGGTGGGCAAGTGCATGGCCCAGGGCCAGACGAGTGTCTCTGTACGTGCTGCACTGTCCACATGCACTCTCCTGAGCTTGGGAATATCACTGTTGAGGTGCTCCCACAGCCAAAGGGACAGGCCTGGCTGTGCCCCACGTGACTGTGACTGTTTGGCTATCACTTGCAAAGGGGCCATGACACAACGGGCAGTGCGATGTCCCAGCGTACGGGTGCTCCTGGGCAATGGCCGCGGGCTGGTGTTGGGTGCAGGGCTGGTGGCAGCCCGTCTGGGTGACGCAATGGAGCAGGACGTGCCCTTGGGGACAGCAGTTGTGCAGAGCGCGGGCTGGTTTGCCAGTATCCGGGGTTGGGAATGGTTTCTGAGTCGGTGCTGGCAGGAGAGAAGTCACATCAGGGACATGTTCCCAGTGCAGAGAGGGGACGAGTTGCTCCCTTGGTGTAGATGCTGCTTGGATCTGTAGGGATGAATTATCTGTCCTGGCCGTAAAGGCAGGGGAATGGTGTGGATTGTGTGAGCTTCCTTGGGGCTGTGCCTCCGGGTATTCACCTGAGCCACTGCGGTCCTGAGCCCTTCATCCACCCCTGAAGCCAGCAGCCGAGGGTGCTTCTGACCCTTCATGGATGGCTTTTGGGACAAGGAGGTGAAACCCTGGCCTCCTCCTTGGAGAAATGTTCTTCTCTTCTGGCTTTTCCCACAGAGCTTTCCCCACCCAAAGCCTCATAAATAGGGAGAAGGTTTTCTGGTTTTATAGAACATGTATGAATACATGTGTCTCATTTTTCTGATGGCTCGGGCTTCCATCCACGCTGGCTCCTGGGCCAGATGAGACTCCTGAGTTTGCCATTGCACATAGGGAAAACAGTCCCTCCCCGCCTCGGAGCTGGGCTGGGACTGGAGGCTGGCATCCCACATCCAGCATCCTGCATCCAACATCCTGCATCCCACATCCCTCCCATGGGCTTGCAGGGGGCAGTTTATTGGTGTGAGGGGTGCTGCCAGGCTGGGTGGGTTGTGCTCAGTGCTGTGGATGGGGCTGTTTGGAAAACCAACAGAGCAAAGCATCAGGATGAGGCGGTTGGGAGCCATCGTACGTCTCCACCGCTCTTAATGGTCTCCATGCTTTCCTTGTGATTGATGTGGGAGCCAGTGGGTGAGTCCTGCTAGTGCAGGAACATCCTCCACACTGCCCTGAATGAGCAGCCCCTCGCTGCTGAGCAGCTGGAAGCAGCGCTGATGATGCCGAGGGGCTGTGCGGGTGCTGCTGGCCCCGGCCCCATGGCAGGGCTGAGGCCTCTTGGCTGCAGTGCTCCTCTCCAGCGGTGGACAGAGTCCAGCACCACCCCTCCCCGCCCTCTCCTCCTTCCCAGACGGGAGAAAGCCTCCCAGCAGAGGGAGAGTGAGGCCAGCGGGGCTGCGCTCCTCGAGTTTAACATTAACCCAGCCGAAGACAGGGCAGCAGCAGCTTGTACCGACCTCCCAGCAGCAGAGGAGCAAGTCTTGGGAGCGACTTTTTCATCCCCAGCTCCTCGCTGAGTCAGCGCCTATCTCGCTTGTCAAACAGTTACCAGCTTCCAGGAGTGTTAAACATTAAACAGGCATCCCAGAGCTCCCAGGCCACTCCTCTTACCCGGTGTGGCGATGGAGCACGGGTGATGGCAGAGCCAGGCGGCACGGGAATGCCACAGCTCACACCAGTGCTGGTTCTGATGCTCCTGGTGATGCTCCCCTGAGCCGAGGGCTCGCGGGCGGGTACCGCAGCCCCGCTGCTGCAGTGTGACTCGCACCGAGCAGGACCAGGCTGCCGGGATGCCACGTGAGCCGCCCCATCACCGCATCACCCGATGCTCACCCGCCCACCGTGCGCCGGCACGGCGTGGGAGCGCTTCCCCGCACTGGTGAAGGCATCAAGCTGTCCACAGCATCTCCCAGCAGGGGACAGAGGGTGGCTGGGGTTGTCCCTGCCGTGAGAGGGAAGGTGCAGGGTTGGCGTGTGATGTTGGGGCAGCCTTGTGTGGGTCCTGCAGTTCATGCTGGCAAAGACAAGTCCAAGGTAAGGAGGCAGAGCCTTAACTCATCACAGCTGGGGAAGGCAGCTGAGTAACTGTGGTTCTGTGCAGAGCGTGCTGCAAGAGGGCTGCTGCTGGTGCTGTCGGTACTGTGGTTCTGCAGGGGGTCACACCAGATGAGGACACATGAGGGAGGCCGTGCATGGTCAACCACTGTAGACCTGAAGTGCAGAGAGGAGATACCTGCCTGTGAGCATCAAGCCACCAAGTGTGGCACAAAGCCACCCTTGCACTTTGTGTCCTGGTCACTGGCTCAGCCATAGGTGCAAGGGCTGTGCTGGGCTAGCAGCATGTTGGTACTGTGGCCCTGGCTTGGAGGAGCCCATTGGAGCCAATGTGGTAGCTGTCAGCTTTGTACAACCACTGTGTTTGAAAGGAATTGTGTTTGGGCCATGTGTCAGTGTGTTGGCTTGTCTAGCAATGAAACTTGTCCCTGTCTTCATGGTGGAGGGTGAAGGAGGTCTGGGACCACAGTGTCCTGGTCACCCCCAAAGCTTCGTGCCTTGGAGGGTCCGTTTCCACACCACCAAGGCTCAGCCATGTGCCAGCCCTTTCCTGCTCAAATCCTTTTCCCATCTCTCCCACTGCTATCACCCGTGCTTAGTGACTGGTCGTTGGGTCTGGGAGGCCCCGGGTTGGCATCAGGTGAATATGAGGTGATGAGGATTGTTCCTCTGGTGACTCCCAGAGCAAAGTACCCAACAGACAGCCCTGTGTGCAGCGCAGGATCTGCTGGGAGGGATGTACTGGATTATGCAATTTGCATATTGATGAGCTTGATACTTGCTCTGGTTCCTAAGCTCAGGATCCTGGAGGGCTTTAGAAAACCTGATAATCTTAAGTGTGCTTAAATGCATCTCTGTAAGCGCTGTGAATGCACAGAGCTGCTGCTGGGGTGGTTGCTCTGCTGGGGGCTGGTGGGACCCCACTTGCCCTGCTCTGGAGCATCAGGCTGTTTAGCTACATGTCCTGCAAGAGCTGCTGTGAGGAGAGCAGTGCTGAGCACATCTGTCCTAGGCCAGCAGTGACAGTGACATGGAGCTGGGCCAACGCTCCTGGGCCGGTCACCTCCTGTGAGCACCAGCTCAGCATGGAGTGAATGTCTCAGGAGCAAGTGCCAAGTGCCCTTGTTCCCAGCCATGTGTCTCAGCAGACTTTGGGGTGTTGCACCCTTGCAGGAGCCCTGTGTCCCCCA
>JANHGB010049470.1:0-11404 GCA_026283785.1 Coracopsis vasa
GGTCAGAGTAAACATTACTGAGCAGCAACTAAAAACATTGGTGTTATCAGCGCTGCTCCCAGGCTGAAAGTCAAAAACACAGCACTGTACCAGCTACTAAGAAGGAGAAAAAATGACTGCTACTGCTGAAACCAGGACACACACCAACAGAGTGCAGGCATCTCCCACCAAAACTTCCCTTTCAGCACTTCTTGCGAGCTAAGGGTACACACTTTCTCACTGCAGCATGGACTTGGCCAGTGTAGTGTTAACCAGGTCACCTTTACAGCCAAAATTTGCCTTCACCATGGGTGTGAAGCAAGCAGCACACTACCCAAAAGTGTTGCCTACCTCCCCTCCTCCCTAAGATGGCGGTACACTTAATGAGCTCCATGGTCTGTAAAGAAAGCAATCAAACAGCAGCTTCTGAGTAAGTTCCTTGTGGCACAAATACATTGGCAGGTGTATGTGTTTTTTCAATCCTCTTGCCATAGTGAGAGGATAAAATTCCCAACAGAAATGGCAACTCTGCAGCAAGTATCTGACATAATTACAGTAATTATATTGTCTCCGCACTCTCTTGTAGATCAGTGACAGTGTGTATTTAATGAGCTCTTTCCTGTTCAGCAGATTGCTCCCAGCCACTCAGATTTGTAACTGCAATGCAGAGCTATCTTAAAATAACACTAACACCTTTCCAGGGGGACACAGTGGGTCTCCAGGAGCAGGACCTGACTCTGTACACCCCTCCTGGTGCCATTGGAAAGCACAGGTAGGCTTCAGAGAAAGCCGCTGTACAGGTCTGATTTGCCCTGGAGGGTAAAATATTGTCAGCTCTGTCCGAGTGAGCTGGATATGGTGGATGTGAGCACTATCAGGACGCAACTTACTTGTAGCTCAGCCCACAGTGGTTTATATTGTACAGTTTAATTCTTTGCCCTGTAGGAAAGCCAAGGTTTTCCTTGTCTCTTCACAGCAACCAAATATTTTTGCAGCTCCTGGGCATCCAGAAAACAGTCAATCATCTTTGCCCATGCAGAGGCACCTCTGGAGGCACAGCAGGACACCTGTGGCAGTGCCTATGCTCTCTGTGCATGGAGTGTGCAACTGGCCTGGGCTGCTCAACACATCCCACACATCCTAGTCAATAGAGAGGTCATGGGGGTGTGACACATCTGGGCCATCTAAAATTCAGCATTCCTCTGCAAAGAACCTGTTACATTTTCACTCCAAGGGCAGAGTTTAGTGGAAGGTGTCCATGCCATAGCAGGGGGGTTGGAACTAGATGAACTTTAAGGTCCCTTCCAACCCAAACCATTGTGTGATTTATCATGTCTGTCACTGGGAGCACATGATGAAGCAATCCCCCACCTGGCAGGAAGGCCAGCACGAACCCATGCACTAGAACACCTACACTTGATCTCCACTGCAAACTCAGAAGTCCTGTGCCTCCCTGGCTGAGACCCTTGGCTGTGTTCCTTGCTTCAGCCACATTAACCATCCCACTGAAATGCAGAGACTTTATAAGCCAACTCTAAGAACAGATAATGTGTGCACACAAGAGGATCACACCACTCCTTTGTACCCAGTGCCCTCCCACATGAGGCTGCCCCCAGCCTTTCCCAGCAGAAGGCTTGGCACCAGCTTGGCAGGGACATGCTGGGTACCCCAGGGGGCCTGATTAAACCCACAGGCTCGAGTGTGGATGAGCAGACCCATGACCAAATCCAATTAAAATCAGCAAGGAGTGGCCATTCTATCTGCCTCCTTGCTGCCAGCCCACACCATGTGTGTGTTGTACGTCTGCCCCTCCGCACTCCCTGCTGCCTGCTGGGCAAGCAAAAAGGCTGCAGAGCTGCAGGACAGCTGGGAAGTATGAGCTTTGGTGTGCTGTCCCCTTGTGTTTGCCCATAGACAGAGGAGACCTTGCCCTCCACCTGCCACACATCCCAGGGTGCCACCATTAGCCCTCACTCTAATGCTGTAAGGGTAGGACAGAGGTGAAGAGCTTAGGGGACATGGACACTCAGCCAGCTGTTCCCAAAAAACAGGAATATCTAAAAAAAAATTAGAGAAACAGAGAGAAAAATGCTAATTTTAAAGCAATTTGCTTTAAGAAAAAGTGCCACAAACCATCCTCTACTAAATTAACAGCATGGGTCATCCCACTGATCATTGATCCCCAAAAGCACTGGTCCCAAGCTTCACCTGATGGGTGCCCCAAGGCCTTGCATTGCCTGGAGACTACTCCTTTTCCATCAGCTGGTATCACCTCACAGCTCCTCATCTGCCAGGGGCTGGAGGCAAGCAGGGTCACAGGGATTAAAATAACACAGAGCTCCAGCGCTTCGTGACAGCAGCACTGGTGCTTTGCACAAAAGGTGTGCGCTGTGTCAGTGTTGAAAAGAGATGGCAGTGGAGGAAAAACAGATTTCTGTCAAGCCCAGTGTATTTATTCATTTTGAAGATAGTTGTGTGGGTTTGGGGTAGCGCCCTAAGGGTTTGGAGGCCTCAGAAATTCAGACTTAGGCCTAAAATCCTTTTTATATGTATCCTGAGAGTCATGCAGCTGTAGTTCAGAGCACTGAGCACGTGCCTTATCTTCATTGTCTCCAAAAGCATTTACACTTGAGCTTTGGTGCTCCCCTGAACAGAAACACATTCCTAAGTGCGTTAAGGTATGTTTACGCAGTGACTTCCCCTACACTAAGAGTCTACTTAGAACAAAACCCAACCAAGCAAGCAGTTTTGAACCCTCAGACACCTGGCAGGTTTAAACTCACATCACAAGGTGCAGGTTGGTTTTGAGGGTGCAGGCACCATGCTTTGCCTTCCTGCAGCACTGCTTTTCTTCTTGAATCTCAGCTTGTCGCACGAAAAAAGAAAGCTAATAATAATTTCAGCAGACAGCACCTGCCGAGCTCAGAATTAACTTGAGTGTCAGTTAATACAAAGTAAGTAGCAATTCAGAGCCTAAGTCAAATAAAACCTAGCCTAAAATCTGTTCCTGGGCTATATGATGTCAAGTCAGCCCAACATTTTAGACACACTGTATTACTGGACTTGAACAGCCTCCATCGCATTTTTTCCCCTCGCTGCTAACTAGCAGTGAATGTGCAGGATCATCAGATGCTTTACACATTAAGTGGTTTCTCTGTCTCGGGCTGCACCTGCAGTGACAACTCATCACCCTGTGAGGCAAGGTGCTGGCTGCCAGGCGGCACAGCCCCCTGGCCTGAACCTCACACCGATGACCCTGGACCATAGCACTGACCAGCACAAATCAAGCAAAGGACCTACTTCCACCTGGGGCAGCTGAACGCCCAAATGGGGACACAGACGCACACCTCCTGTGACTTCCTTCCCCTGCAGCACCAGGGGAAACTTGAGAAATCGTCCTTCTGTGCATGAAGATAAACAACTGGTGAAATCAGATCGCTGCGTGGAAAGCCTGTGGATCGGCCATAGTTACCTGCAAAGCCTGGGTGCTTCTAGCTCAAGGCAAGGAGAGGAATTAATCTGCCTCCTCCTGTGTTTGTGCCTGTCTGAGACATGTGAGCAGGATGCTTTGAGCTTCACCACTTCTTCTTTTGTTGTGACTCTCAAATGATTTCCCACTGAAAACCAACACGCTTGCTGTTGGCAAGTAGAGGAAATTCAATACGACGCGTCGGTGTTATCCGATTTCCCATCCCTGTACACGATTGTATAATTTCACCACCTACTCATTTGTTTTCTTCACACACAGGTGCATTTAGAGAAAACATAATCCATGGAAGAATATTTAGCCAGAGAAAGGTTGTAATCAGCTTTGACAGAAATCAGACAGTTTATGTGCTTAAAAACGTGGTAAGGGAGGAGGAAATGAAATGGAATAATTTCTTTCCCATGAACTTAGGACATCAAAAAATTTTATGGCAAAACTACAGCATGAAAATGAAAAACTTCACAGGAAACACTACTCCTGAGCTATTGTACTAAAATAACATGAAAGTCAAAGTAAAAGATCTGATTCATTAGACGTCTTCTGTGCTCTTCCTCCAGCCCTTTTTACTGGACCTGGCTCACAGTGCTGAAGAGCACCAGTAACAGGCCAGCATCTGGCTCTGCCATGGGCTCTGCAGGCAGATGGTCCTGGTGAAGACAAGAAAAGCCCATAATTATGCAGAAATGCAGACGCTGTCCTCCATCGCATATGCCCCTCCAGTGAGTCAGCTCAAGTTTAACAAGAGCACATGGTCACAAGTCTGATGAGGAACAGTGGAGGAAACTGGGGTTGTTTAGTCTGGAGAAGAGAAGGCTCAGGGAGGACCTTATTGCTCTCTACAGCTACCTGAAAGGAGGATGGAATGAGGAGGTGTCTGGTCTCTTCTCCCAAGTAACAAGTGATAGGACAAGAGTTAATGGCCTCAAGCTGCACCAGGGGAGGTTTAGATTGGATATTAGGAAAAATTTCTTCACTGAGGGGGTGATCAGGCACTGGAACAGGCTGCCCAGAGAAGTGGTGGAATCACCATCCCTGGAAGTGTTCAAAAACTGTGTAGATGAGGCCCTCAGTGACATAGTTTAGTGGTGGACTTGGGAGTCCTGAGGTAATGGTTGGACTTGAGGATCTTAAAGGTCTTTTCCAACCTAGCTGAGTCCATGATTCTATGATTGGAAGTGTCAGGACTAGCACTTATATTTCTTTTTTTTTTGACTACTTGTAGCTGTTCTAACTACCTTTCTTGTAGGCATTTATGCACATTTCACAGCAGTTTACAACCTGAGACAGTATGCAAATACAGTTAGGAAATCTTAACATATTTTCCAGTTCATTTCAGGATGTTAAATAAAGGCAAATCCAATCTTTCTTCCACTCCTTTGGCACCTCTTTAGAGCAGGACAGTGTGATCAGTCCTCTAATTCAGTAGTTTCACAGTTCATATTACGTACACAGAAGTAAGAGAAAGCCAGGCTGGAGAGGTCAGGAGATTGTCCAGGGGAGCAGCCTGCCCCAAGGCAGGACTCACCTCTGGCCTAACACATTGTCATCAGATATGTGCCTGTTTGCTGTGTGCTTCTGAAGAGCCTCCTTTTCAATTTCTTCCAGTGCTCCACAATCTTTTCTCTTACAGGGTTCCTCCCTAGTGACTAATCTAAATCTTCTTTGATTCAATAAGCCTCTTATTTCTTGTTCTAGCCACCACGAACATAAGAGACACTGGATAGATAAAAGGAATCAATTGCTGTCTTTGTGTTTGGAGACTTGTACTTTGAGTATTCTGTAGGCAAACCTACTCAAACTCCTTCCATTTATCGTCTTATATTTCTCATTCTCATGTACTTACGTGCTCAGGTTTTCTAGATTTCTGTTAAATCTCATTGTTCTTCTCTGAACTGTTGCCAGTTGTTCCAGACAAGCATGACATACAAAACTAGACCTGATACTCCAGTTGATGCCTCTCCAGATCTGAACAGAAGGAGGTATTTCATGTCATGTGGATGATACAGTCTTTGTAGATCTCACTCATTGTTTCTGCTCATTTTGCAGCATCACTATCTGGTTAGAATGGGTCACAAAATGAATGCCAGCCAACTATTTGACCTTTTTCTGCAAGCTTTAATTCCTCCCTTTCCTGTTTGCAAAGTTTGTCAGTTCTGTCCAATTTCTCAAGACAGATTTTGAATCCTAATTCAACAATTAGGATTATCTACTTGCAGTCTCACCTACCTCAACATACAATACAGCCCTGTTTATTTTTCCTTGCTATATCTCCTGCCTGAGATAAATCACAAAGCAGTCAAAAATCTCTCTTGTACATGTATCCTACATTCCAACAATCACTGCTTCTGCTTTCTTTTTTGCTGCTGCTTTCTTTTTTGCTATACCCCTCCGAAAACAGAAAAGCAAAGACACAGTGTTATTTTCTTATTTGTTTGGGTTTTTTAAAAAATAACAGTATTTTTACTGTGAGCACTGGTAAGAAGACATAAAACAGTGAAACAGTAGACCATCTTCCCCACAGGGACATGTATAGGCACCTATGGCATATTTGAAAAAAGTGTGTGTGTTGTGAAAGTAATCTCTACACATATAAAGAGATTTAACAGTTTTAAAACTGATTTGTAATTATATTTAAACAGTGCTGTTGAAGTTTGCTAAGGAGACCTCAAATATACCATGAGGAAGAGAGAATAGGAAGACCTGCCAGTGCTCCAGGCACAGTTCTTTTCCTCTCTGACTTGTTTTTCATTTTTACATTAGGAGGAGCATGATTTGAACCTGTGTTGGAAACAGCTCTATCTTTAAATCAATGAAAACAAGTGTTTATTTCACATTGTTTAATTCAGTAATTCATCTTTTTTCATTAGTTTAGATTAGATTATAAAACTCTGGTCTGCTTAAATCAGAGTCCCACAGTTGAACAAAGCAGCACCCTGGGACTAGATTCAGTGCACCAAAGCCATTGATTCCTACTGTCCTAACTCTAAAAAGTGTTAAGGGATGAATCTGACATTCGCAGTGATAAAGTTACTGCGAGCTTTGGTAAATATGCTAAATTGAAAACAGGGTTGTTCAGCACCTTAATTTCTTATTAAGCTAGAGCAAAGAGGGAAATTAAAACAAATTCAAAATATTAACACAAATTTACATTAAAATTCAAGCTATTACAAATCTTCTTAGTTTAAGTCCTTCTGTCTTCAGAAAAGGTTATTTATATGATAGCAAACAGAAGTCCCACATTTTAAGGCCTTTTTTCCACTCTTACCATTTAAACATTTGTCTCCCTTTTAAGCAAGCTGGGGTTAACTTATGCAATAAACTCACTCCATTCAACCATGCTGGAGTCACACCAGTGCTTAGTTCTGCTTTGAGTCACACCATGGTAAATACCACCTTTGCTCACAGTGGGAGAAATTCTTCACTCTGTCAGAATGAAGAGACAGACAACTGCTGAATTGTCAGGAGCTTCATGGGGTCCTTCAAGGTATCCACAGGAAAATGATACGCTAATTTGGATCAGGAGTTTTGTGGACTTCAATAGGAAAGGAAAAGTTTCTAGTGACCTAAATAAATTTGTCCCAAACAGGATTAACATAGTAATAACTCATAGAAGATATCTTGTGCAAAAACAGGGGGAAAAAAGAGCTTGCATGGAGCAAAAGAGAAAATCTAGGAGAGCAGAGGGAATGACAGAACAAGTTTAGAAATGCAAATGAGCATCAAACAGATGCAATACCTGAAAACACATGAAAATCTTTAAAAGAGACCTTTCAGAAAGTTATAGTCAGTGAAACACTGAAGCATTTTTAATCCAAGGAGATGCACATAAATCCTAAAGACAAAGTGCTCTCACAGTGATGTGGCTAGCCAGGATTCAGTGAAAAAATACAGCTTCCTACCAGAGAGCCACTTATGCCATGTGTGTTTTCATTTGGACACAGAAATTATTATTTGGCAGCTCTGAAAATACTTTTGCTTCAGGTGTTCTTGAAATAATAAAGTTAGAAAGAATGAGAAGTACGAGATTTGGTGCCCTGCAAACACCGAAGTCCAGAAGAAAGAAACTCTTAGACCCTGAAAATTACAATTTTACATTATGTCACTAATTGCTGTGTGCTAAGGAGCCAGTTCATTATAGAGCCACAGATCCTTTCTGTGACTAGAAATAACTGGTGACCTGAAAAAAAAATCTACAATCCAACATTGAGCTGAGTAGCAATTGTTTTATGAGCTGAAGGAATGACTTCATTTGAAGTCTTGAAGTTCTTGGTGAAATAAGTCAGTCCCTGCATTCACTATTGGGGAGGAATGTTTCCTCCTGTACTAAGAGTACAGTGCTTCAGATGTACTGTTCTTCATCTTTTCCTCTAATGAGCAATGACCACTTGTCCCCTTCTTCCTCAACAAACCCACTACGTTTCGGCAGCTTGTCTGCAGTCAAGGAAGAAAGAGATACTTGGCTAATCTGATCCCAAGGAGCTGGTATGGATGAATCCCTTCTCCTATCATCCATTCCAATATGAACACTGATTTGAGAAGGAGTAAGTGGCTTCATGTGGCCTTGAGCTTGTGCTTCGTAACTTTCTGTGTCTGGCTTCTTATAACTAAGAAGAGAAAGAGAAAACATGTTTAGTACCAAACGATGAATGTGTAGACGTGTCTTCACATCAGAACAAATCAGAAACTTCTGATAACCCAAATGTTACCTGCACTTCAGACACAATGTTAATCGCTAAAAGTACTGGTCATACAGCATTAAGACATTTCAACAGTAGAAGAGAGGGACTCTCAGAGTGAGATTCTTTAAGAGTTTTTATGAGTTTGCTGAATTATGAAAGGGCTCATAGTAGACACTTGCAGAGGAATGGATTCAATAACCCAAAATCACTTTCTGATTCAATGTATTCTAGGTCAAAAAAAGCCCAGCAATGGCAAGTATGCATGGTCTTCTTCACATACATGTATTATCTTGCTCTTTAGAATCTGAAGATGTGTTCAGCTGATGTGAAGCTTCAAGGAAGATTACTGTTCCACAGAGTATACTGTAATACAGCTTCCATAAGTCTGAAGCCAAATATGTTTGGGGGGGTTCTCAATATCTAAACACAGTGGAGTCTGATAGTTAATGTGATCAGCACAAAATCAAAAGATCATTAATCCCTTCAATGAAATTTCTCATCCATTTTATAATTATACGCAGAAAAATTTAAGGATTAAAATCCTGTAGTGGTAGGGCTGATTCTGCAAACAGACATGAATATGTATGTAGCTTTTATTCTGGATTGCCATCTCATTGAGCATTTGCAGGATCAGAAACATGATGCAGCAACAGATTTCCTATATTAGTTTATACTATATTACACTACACTATACAGAGGATGCCAGCTACAGCAGAAATATGTGGAGGCTTGGATTAATTTCAGACACTGTGAAAAGTTTTTGGGTTTTTTTTTGAAAGATGGCTACTCACAGTGCTGTTAAAAACAGGTTCACTGTAACTGCAACCAAACTGGGAACCCAAAAAATGTAGTATAAAAAAATTACTAGAATTGCTATGAAATTTTTTTTACAGTTGAGAAATTGGATCCCTTCCAAAAATACAGAGCAAGATACTTTATCTGTAGCAAGCTGCAAAAGAATAAATACACTGCTTCTCTCTCAGATGTGGTGTCCCTGCACATGGCAAAGGGGTTGGAACTAGATGATCTTAAGGTCCTTTCCAACCCTAACTATTCTATGGTTCTTTCTCTCTGGCTAGATTGAATAGACAAAAAAATAAAATCAGGTACAAATCTAAAAACCATCTAATGCTACATTATGGAAAACTATTTTTTAAATTATTTTTTTCATTTGATACTCACAGCAAAACCAGTGCTGATCATTATCACACTTCGTATTGAACTAGATCTCCAACACAGTTGTCCACATGGCACTTTCAGCTGCTAGTTAAAGAATGCTCAGTACTGTCTTAGTCCAGGTGTGTTCATAATAGTGACACCTGTCTCTTTTGGAGCCAAGGATTAGAAAGTAAAACCTCAAGCTAAGAGACTGTCACATACTTCTATGCAGACAAAGCCCAAAGTAACATTTCACTTGAGGCCCAGCAGCAGTGCTGCCTATGGTTCCCCAGTTGATGAGTATAACACAACTTGCCATTTCAGCTGCAGGGAAGACAGCAAGACAGACACAGAAGAAGCTGCCATTGCAGCTGATCCCATCCAAGGCTGAAGCACAAGGCCAATAGGCATAAATACACCTAGCAAAAAAACATATGGACATGAGTCAGAACCGCCTGTCTCAATACAGACATTTCTGTCAATGCATATCATAGATCAGCAGTTCTACAACATGACTTGCTGAGACCTCCATAAACACAACTGGATTGATATACGTATATTCACTTATTTTTAAATATGTCCCTTCCACTGCAGAGGATGACCTTTGCACCAATTCAGCTACAAGACAGCGGCCACAACGCAAGATTATTTGTCCCTTCCAGCTATTCTGCACATACAAAACAAAGCAAAAGCAATAGAAAGAAAAGGCAAACACCCAGGCAAAGCAGGGAGAAGTTAGTCATAAAGAAAAAGAACACTTGAACACTTGAAGTAAAATTTAAGGAGGAATTTGGAGCATGTCCAACAGAAGCACAGAGAATGCAAGTACTGGGAGAGAAAATACGTGATTCAGGGCCAATAAAAGAGGAAGCACTAGAAGTGGAATGGTACCTCTGGTTAGAGCTGTGTTTGAATATACAGAAACTAATCACCAAGTACTGCTGTGTGAAATAAAAGCATGCTTTTAATTTCATCATATAAGAATTTATTCCCAAGAGTTTAAAACTTGGGGAACAAAGGTTATTGCGGGTTTTTTTCCAAAACATGGAAAAAAAATAAATAAAATATAATTATTTTGTCCTCCTGACAAGGTTTAAATACTCTAGGATTCTCTTTGGTTCTCTGAGCAGGAAATCCTGTGAGAGGCACCACAGAACGCAATGGTGCTTCTGTCTTCAATAAACTGAGCTCTGGCAGTCACATACCTGCTGCTATGGGTATTCCAAGCAGATTATAAATTAAGGCAAGAACCAGATTTATTCGTATTCTCCGAACTGTTCTCTTTGATAAGTGAATACTGGCAACTACATCCAGCAAGTCATTCTGCAAGACAGAAGAGCATTGAAAGTTTTCCACATGCAGTCTTCCAAATACCAAATCAAATATAAGAGTGTCAGTAATAAAAGAGGACAGGCCAAGACTGTAGTGCTCACTCGGATAAGAACAACATCGGCTGCTTCAATTGCAACATCAGTGCCTGTTCCAATTGCAATTCCAACATCGGCCCTGGCTAGTGCAGGAGAATCATTGACTCCATCACCAACCATCGCAACCTTCACCCTCCCATTTTGGAGCTCCTGGACCTTTGCAGCCTTGTGAGAAGGAAGAACCTCAGCAAAGACTTTTTTGATCCCAACCTATGTATAAAGAAAGAAACAAAGAAAGAAAATTGGTGATATGCTTCCATGCTGAAATGAATGTTCTGTTTGAAGGGAAAATGAAGATCAACAAAACTAATTCTGGTGGAGACAACACTTGCAAGCTATACAGAAAGCTTAAGAACAACATGCCTTTGGCATAAAAAAAGGACTGATTACACCCCCTCCATCTTTACTGCAGACATGCTGGCAAACAATACACTCCTATTAGTGTCATGCCCCACAAGGCATGTAGAAGTAGAGCTTCAGGCTCTACAGCCCTGGCAATAAAGGTTTAATGGTTAGAAGAGCCAGTTTTCAGCTATACATGCTGCTTAATGCACGAAAAGGTTTCAGTGAAATCATAGACTCATAGAACCATTTAGGTTGGAAAAGACCTTTAAGACCAACAAGTCCAACCCTTAAGCTGGCACTGCCAAGTCCACTACTAAACACTGTGCCCA